>CAAKHD010004779.1:2648-58173 GCA_901007705.1 Fistularia tabacaria
TATTCTTAATATTGACCGCTCCTGCATATGAATGTGAATGTGTAAATCTTGAAAAAAATCAATTCAAATATATGTACCGCTTTGGGGGGGGCGATGTGTTAAGCCTTTATTCAATTCTTCTTCTTGGGACACTTGTATGGATTTTACTTTTAAATGAAATAAACAAGACGTATCAAAGTTTTCGCCCGAATAATGAAGTTGTGAGCTGGTCTTTGTTTAAGTCCATTTGGAGTCCGTGGTGTAGGATGGGGGGTTCTTCCGTAACATCACCGCCTGCGAGCTGCGCTTTCCGCTAAGCCAGAATTCCGGCTACGTCGATGAGTCGAACTTATTGGGTGTGTCCGTGAAACACGAGAGCCTCACCAACAAGAGGAAGCCAGAGTCCCCGCGGCACAGTGCGCTGTTCTTCCGCAAACTTTGAAAGGTGAGTTCCTGTCTGCTGAATATGCCTAAGTTCATGAAAAATACTTTGTATCGATCGGAAACCCGAGTATATAATCAATTCATCGACTTCACTTAAGCCTTTTGAAACGAAATCAGCGGGGCTACCCGCATATACTTGAAAACCGCACTATTCTGTTAAGTGCGGAGCCATATTTTCACCAACATGGATAGATATGGAAGGCGAAGAAAGCGGATAGTTTAATGTTATATTTAAAAGTAAACGTTTTTAAAAAGCCTTTATTCTTTATGTCCAGTGCTTTCCGGGAAGTTCCTCGCTCTTGTGGGGGAACCGCATCCGGTGTAAACCTGCGGTGTTTGTTTGTGTCTCCCGTCATTCGCCTGTAAAATGATGCGTTCAAATCTCTCGGAGGCGCGTAGATCGATACTTGCTCCATTATGGTGACGCATTAACGGGTCGTTGGGCTTCCCTACCTCTGCCTGCGGGGCGGGGCTCAACGGTCAGCTGCCAGCTGCCAGCCCCGACTCCGGCAAGAACATGAAGTATTTTGTTCTGCTACCCGTTCATTAAATTACATTATCAACTTCACCTCCATCTTCTTCTACGCCTTCAAATCAGATCTTACAATATAAAGCAATATGACTTTTGCCCAAGCAGTGTAAAATTGTATCTTTAAAATCGATTATAGAACTATCATACAACTGATGAATATAAGATAAGATAAGATAATACTTTATTGATCCCCGTAGGGGAAATTTGGATGTAGCAGCAGCAACATTAGAGAAAAAGAAAAAAACAGGAACGATATATACACACATATATCAATGCAAACACAGATGCACATATGTCACCATGCATTCACACACACACATTTACATACATATATACACACACATACCCATACCTACATATAATATGTATACACATGTACACAATATACACAGTATACACATACACATATATACATACACATTTACACATAGATAGCATACACAAGCAAGAATAAATAGATTAAATGAACCAAAGTGACCTGTGGTAGTTATGGGCACCACACATGTGAGTGGGTGACGGAGTGATGGGGTGGCGGTAGCACAGATGCTCCCCTAGGCAGTCAGGGTTATGTCCCGTCCAGACTGCTGTTATACAGTCTGATGGCCGTGGGCAAAAAGGCGTGTCCGAAGCGTTCAGTTCTGCGCTGGGGTGGGATGAGCCGCTGGCTGAACGAGCTGCTCATATTCCACAGCTTGTGGTGCGGGGGGGTGGGAAGGATTGCCCAGGATAGCTCCTTCCCCCTCCGCACAGCCACCAACTTAAGATGGTCGAGGTTGAGTCCCACTACTGATCGAGCTTTCCTCACAAGCTTACTGAACCTGTTGACCTCACCAGTCCTGGCACCGCCCCACCAGCACACTATCGCAAAGAAGAGTGCACTGGCTACCATAGACTGGTAGAAGGTCTTGTATAGGTCTTGAATATGATGGAAAGGTTATTTCCTCATGGAATATATCAGAGCACCTGCACTCTTCAGTATTTTTGTGTGATTCTTCTATCTCTAAATTGTTTCTATATTCATCCTATCGATTTTTTGTGAAATATTATTTACAAAGTATGTAAAATATAACAGGACTGCATCTCTATCAGTTTGCCTGTAATGTCTGAAAGTTGTTGTGCATTGATTGACTGCAACTATTTTTTCCAAATTTGTAATAGATATATAATGTTTTACACTGTAAATATTCTAAAAGTGCAAAACAAAATGCAGCTTTTTATTTTGGATTCTTTAAGTATGCTCTCTGACCCCCACAAATATCTGTGTCTTACACTTTGTTAAGCTGAGACATCGCACTCATGGAAATTACTTTTAAATTACCAGACTTTGAATGCAAATTTATATTTGTTGGCACTGCTTTATTTGCATTTAATAGGCTTCTCATTTGAGGAATTTACTTTGTATGTACAATATATATATACATGTATATATATATATGTGTGTGTGTATATGTATGTTTGTATACAAGCACACACACTCTCACAAGAACTTCCTACTTCGCCTTATGCTGGGCTTACACCAGCTCACATCTCAAGACTGTTTTTTAGAGCCCTATGTCTAAGTGTAGTGTTATCGTAGTCTTACTACGCTGACACAATGTTTTCAACAGGTATTTGCAGAGCCTTTGCTATTTCAGTCCAACAATCAGAATCAGAATCAGAGAAATGTTATTTGACCCCGAGGGGCAATTTGAGGGCTGAAGAAGTAGCATAACATCCTAGAGCAGATGAACATCTATTAGTAGATAAAATAAGGTAAAGGCAAAATAGAAATGAGCGAAAATAAAATGAGTTGGAGCCCATCTATTGGTTGTTGATACAGTCTTTACGGTGACGTAACACTAAGACTTGCAATATCAAATTGTCGGATATTGTCGTAAGCCCTAAGACAAGGAAAAGACTCATCCTCGACTGCGCTAAGACTTAAGACTTCCAGCTCACACATAACAATTGAGATGAAGGGAGCACACTGCAACTCTGCTAAGACGCCTTATGATTTCCTTTCAACTGCCAGTTTTAAGTCTGTGACTGGAAAATTTAAAGGTGTGAGCCTGGCATTAGCAGCACAAAACCTGTGACTTAACTGTTATGCTGGAAAACATTTATTCATTGTACGTACACAGTAGGTTGTCACACTGAGTTGTCTGATAACTTGGGGTGGCAAAGAAAAAATATTTCTGTGCCTCATTACTTTTACATGACTGTCATAACTCATCACTGTGGAAATATTTTTTACTGGAAATGTTGGCAATAGAATATTTGTTACTGTCCAAGCATTAGTGGGGAAATACGGTATGTAAACAAATGGCTTTTAAGAATTTATTTTTCTGTAACAAAGAATCCAACCCGAGCTAGATTTTACAATGTTAATGAATAGAATAGAATAGAATAGAATAGAATAGAATAGAATAGAATAGAATAGAATAGAATACAATAGAATAGAATAGAATATTCATTTAATCGTCCCACAGTGGGGCAATTTCAAAATGAAGTGATTCTAAATTTCACTCGGGTTTAGTATTCTGCACTGTTGTTTAAAAAGACATGTTTGATTTTTTATACTTTGTTATCAATTATAAATTCACATATCAGCATCAGTATTATAGTATTGTTTATAGTTCCGACCCAGACGTATTTTTTTATAGACTGCAAAGAATGCTGAGCACAGATGTCCTACTTATTTTTATGCAGGAAAATGTACCTTTTTGTTCTTCCTGGTGCATTATCTGGGCTGCAGACACACCTTCAGTGCTGAAGATGATATTTTCGATGAGCCCTTTATTGCCTGATTTGTCTGTGTTGTTGCTTCTCTTGCACTTAGGCTGCAGTTACAAGCTCTTTGGAACCCTGAGAATGAGACAGGGCATCCAGGGATGACAAGAATTATGGTTTGAACACGGTAAAATCAAATTGAACGCAAGAACTGCAGCTTTAAAACTTTAAGAAATTCCTACCATACTTTTATATGCTCAAGGCCTACAAGGAAACTTTACAAATGCTATTTTGGCACTTCGGTCATGGCGCTTTTAGAGCTTTTTGGTGAAACCGGTGATTCAAAGGAGATAGATTTAACCTTGGGAAACACAATCAATAGCTTTTTTTCAGGAAACAATATTTAACCAATAATGGTTGAATGTCTGTTGGGGTAAAGTAAAGCCACTCTGGACTAGTTATCATTAGTGAACACCAAAGGTTGGCAGCTGACGTGTTCCTTGACACACTTTTAAATCTATCCTGTCAGGGTCACTTCATTGAAGACTACATTATCATAAGTTGCAGAAAGCCTCAAACTTTACCTTAGAAAAACACACAAATAAAAGCCCTAAATGTCTTTGCATTATTTCACTTGAACTCTTTGAAGACTACATATTCCCTAATTTTTTCAACATTTATGACATCATAGCAACTTATAATTAAGGTATGTTAAATATGATTTGTATGTCTCGCTGAGCTTGATTCTGTGTATGTGTGTTATTTTCCATTGTCTCGTAGCCATGGTAATATACAGGCTTTCCTTGAAAAAGGCCCCTTGCCCAGCAAGTTTAACCAGTCCAGTTAATCTCTTTTCACTGTTGGTGCCTCAATATTGACTATTTTGACAATATTGCTTCGAAAAACAACTCCTCTCAAAGGATGAGCAGCTTTCTTAGGTTTGTGTAAGCACCTACAGCTGAGACAGTGTTATAGAGAAATTATGATGAATTGCAATTGGAAGTCATTTCATCGAAAGGGAACCAATTAGATGAGCAGCCTTTTATTTATGAGGAAACTTGGAAGGGAACAGAGGAACGGTTCAGTTTTTCCTTGACACACTTTTAAATCTACCCTGTCAGGGTCACTTCACTTTCAATGTTATTTTGAAATCAAATGCATTGTGGTTGACTTGAAACTGTTATTAGTTGACAACTAATAACAGAGAACATCTCATTTGAGTCAGACACAAAAACGCACAACACACAAACAGTTAAAGTTAATTTCGATTGAGCTGCTGACTCATCGATGTGATTGACAGTCGTTAAACTCACTGGGCTATGTCTCTGCTTTCCTTATCAGTTTTTGTGGTGTAAAGAGATCAGAGAGAGTGTAGGGCACAGTGAAACAACTCTGGAACACAGCTCTGAGTAAACTAAGTCAACACATGATGTGATTTGTTCTTAAAAAAATGTAAATTCATTATGATCACAGAATCGATATGACTGTGTATTGTTTTTTTATCTTTCCTTTTTCTTTTAGGAATGACAACAGACACAATGTCAGACCACCTAAAAACCCTGTTGGCAAAGGCAAGGCCTAGTATTGAGGATGCTATGGAAATGTTTGAAAAAGGAGCTGAAGTAGTGGCTATTATTGCTGCAGACATTTCCCCCATTTTCTCCATTGCTGCTCCAATTATCCAGTTGGTTATGGATGGTGTGGAGGATGCGGAGGTGACGTACATGAAGTCTCAATTCCAGAAGGTGCATGATCGGTTGGAGGTGGTCTCAGAGGACCTCAGAAGCATCAATCTCAAAATTCAGAAAAGTGCAATTGATGTAGCTTATTTTTCTGTGGAGGAAAACATCACCAACCAGTTCAGGAAGTACATGGATGTCCTCCATGCCTCCAAAAACAACCTGGAGTTCAAGAAGAAAAATTTCAGAGGACATTTTGACGCAACTGGTGGTGACAAAAACCTGTTCACGCTTTACAATGCAGTGATGGGGAACAATACGTTTGGCAAGCCTGTGCTGGAGACCATCATGATTTATGAGGAGAAAAGTCTGCGACCAATGGAGGAGTTCTGTGCAAGGCTGAAGAATCTGTTCTGCGTCGGGCTCATCACACTGATGGGGTTACACTGCTTTGACCAATGGCAATGAGGAGAAACTCTTGACAGTCTGGCGCAATAACATGATGGGTGTCCAAACCAAGATTGTGTCTGTGCTTTACGACTGCAAAAACAGCTTCCCTGATATGGCTGAGAAGGACTGCATGAGAATGATGAGAGATAATTTGGGCAGTGTCAGCCAGCAGCTGGCTGACGCCATCATTGAGGAGCTGAGGAAGAAGTTCGACTCGGTGTGCTGGTCTGTGCGTGTTTTCAGCTCTCCCGCTTCAATCAACACCAGGCAAAAAATATATATTTAGCGGTTTAAAAAAATAGATACAGGAGGGCTCTATTTCACTGATTAGCAAAAGGATAATATCAGTATAATTATTAATAATCATTCAGATTTCTGTTGGAAGGACAAAGAAACTCAAGAACTGTAACTAGTTCTGACAAAAATGTAAAAATTACTCATTCATCGTCAACACCACTTATCCTGCACTAAGGGTTGCGGTGGGGCTGGGGCCTATCACAAACACCAAACTGCCCCCTGATCCCAAGAAGCTGTTTATTATGTTCAGAGGACATGCATTTGTTTACTGATTTGCTCTAGGGTGTGTTTTGTCATGAAAATGCTAGATTCACTCATCATTTCTGTCTTAAAAAAATGAGTGACGGTCTTTTACATTCCATGACCTTTTAGAGACCATGACTAAGGTCATGGACTATGAAAGGTACTATTGTGGCGGACACTAAAGGGTGTGGCCTCTCACCCAGGGATGGAGGCCTGGGGGGCGTGGTTACGAAGGGTACATATACTGGTACATATACTGGCATTCCCGAATGTTCGTGTCTACTAATTAAAGTTTGAACCCCTCCACAACTCCGCCCTCACATTTCCTCGTCCACACACCCCTTTGGTGACCCCGACGTGATCACGTCTGCTAGCGAGGTAATATGCGATTCCACCTCGGCCACGTCGCCCAATCTCGCACAGCCGTCCCCGCCCATCATGGCCGCCCAGCTGCCGGAGTCCTGGCAGAGCGACCCGGCCATATGGTTTCAGCTCACGGAGAATCGTGTCGGAGGAGAGAGGTACCTTTCGGTCGTCGCGGCGCTGGACCAGCAAGCCACCAGGCAGTCCATTGAGCTATAGGGCGACCCCCCCCAAGGAACTTGCTGCACTGGAGATGCAGTCTGTCCGCCATGTAGCAACCGGACAGGCTACTTTCTCTGCCAGCTTTGGGCAATGAGTCGGCCAGGGACCTTATGGAGGACATGTTGTCGTAAATGGGATCTGACAATGGCGGATTCCTTTTTAAATGTGTTTTCACCACCCCGGTCTTCCAGTCCAGCGGCACTGTCCCCGACGTCCACGCAATGCTGCAGAGGCATGTCAGCCAGGACAGCCCTAAGGCATCCAGGGCCTTGAGGAACCCAGGGCAGACCTCATCCAACCCCGGGGCCCCGCTACTGAAGAGGTTTTTGACTACTTCAGCAACTTCAGCCCCGGAGATAGGCAGACCCCCCCCAGGGTCCCCTGTCTCTGCTTTCTCATTGGAAGGCATTTTGACAGGATTGAGGAGGTCTGAGAAGTATTCCTGCCACCGATCTACAACGTCCCGCGTTGAGATCTGCAGGACCCCGCTCCCACCCCAAAAGTGCAGGCGCTGAGGCGGGGGGCAATCAATATGCCCACTCCTGCCCGCGTGTCTCGTCGGGGTCAACTAGAGTAGAAAAGAGTCCAGCCCCTCTCGAGAGGCCTGGTTCCAGACCCCACGCTGTGCGTCGAGGTGAGTCCAACTATATCCAGTCGGAATATCTCAGCCTCCCGCACCAGCCCAGGCTCTTTCCCCGCCAGAGAAGTGGCATTCCATGTCCCTAGAGCCAGCTTCTGCTGACGAGGGTCAGACCGCCAAGGTTCCCCCGCTCCGGCCACTGCCCAGCTCACACTGAATCCAACTCCCTTGGCCTTTCCTGTGGGTGGTGAGCCAAGGGGAAGGGGGACGCATATTGTCCTTTTGGGCTGTACCCGGCCAAGCCCCATGGGTGCAGGCCCGGCCACCAGCCACTCGCCATTGAGCCCCACCCCCAGGCCTGGCTCCGGGGGGGGCCCCGGTGACCCGGGTCCAGCAGGGGAAAACTAGGTCGTAAGTTGTTTTTCATCATGAGAGTCTTCTGAGCTATGCTTTGTCTGGCCCCTCACCTAGGACCTGTTTGCCTTGGGTGTCTCTTTTGGGGGCATGAAGACCCCAACAACATAGCTCCCAGGATCATTGGGACACACAAACCCCTCTTCCACGATAAGGTGGCAGCTCAAGGAGGGGAGTTTATTATTAATTATATCAAGATTATTTAAAAAACATTCATTCATTATCTCTTCTTTTCGGCCTAAGCTGCCCTCAGAGTAATGGGGCCGCTGGAGCCCATCAAGCCTGCCGTTGCCAACATTGGCAAGAGGTGAGGTACACCCTGGATCTGTCAGCAGTCAAGCATTTTTCGAGATATGCAACCATTTGCTCTCTCATGGGGAATTCTGGGGAATTCAGGGTCTCCAATGGACCTTCTGTGGGAGGAAATCAAAGAAACTGGGAGGAAACCCACGCAGACACGGGGGGCAGAACAGGCAAGCTCCACACAGAACCACTGTGCTGCCTGATGTAAACAACAGGTATGTATTATTTTGTTATTTTATTATTTTAGCACAACTCAGCGGAGTAGAAAATACAGTTTTTTTAATCAAAAATGTGGTGCAGTGGAACTCAGAAGTGGTATTTGATAGAAGTTTTAGCTCCAAAGACCTGAAAATCACACTAATTTGCCACAGAAGGGCATTAAAAACTAATTGTTAGTTTGTGTATCATAAAAACGCTTTGAAATACATTTTACCCAGTCATAAACAACTTCAAATGTATCTATCAACTACCTTAGAATTAGGGTGTGAAGAAAATGGAATGTGACGGTTAGCAACTTTGGAAACACCCATTGTACGATATAATCATGTGGTTGTAGCTTTGCTATATTTGGGCATGACGAGTCTCGAGTCTAGTGTAATTACTACACTGGAGATCCTCCAGAATAAATGAGTGCAGCAAGAGAAGAAATACATGGAGGGCTAAAAATACAATGGGGGTTTACCATTATAACATGAAATATGTCAGACACTCATAAGTAATGTTTTTCAACCACCAAACATGTCACACAGATCTGCAAGTTTGTAGAGGAAAAAGACAAAGATGGAGTTTGAAGTTTGCCCTGTTTCTTCAAACCATGTCTCTCTCAGGTTTTCCCCAAAATTCCACTTACAGATGTTTCAGTTACTCTAAAGCTGTTTCATCAGCAAGTTTGAGAGGGGAAAACTCTTGCAGAAAAATTGAATATTTCTATAGATATCAAAGCATTGACATTCACACTGATTCTTTAAATTAGTTTGTACCCTTTTTCAAGGGTTTTATGTATGTATCTCTCCATCTGTTTTTTTCTGTCTGTGACTGTTCCAGGTGAGAGGGGCTCGATACCATCTCATATCTGGTCCATCAATACTGTCATCCAGTATTCAAAGGGAAAAAGTACTTGAGCAGAAATGCCCATCCACCCAGGGGCGAACTTGGGTCTTACAAACCTGATCTCCACTGGTCAGGCCTTGTAAACAGAAGTGCAGAGAATAACACAGGAAGGCTCTCCAGGAGCGGTGTCTGCATTTGAGGAACCTCAAATCCAATTTAATAAGATGTGGCAAGCCATAAAGGGATTTTAAAAAGTCTGAACCAAAAACTAGGATGCACTCAGGGGGTCAGTGGTCCTTTTTAAGCACGCAGAAGGTTAGTGATTAGTTGTACCATGTATTGCAGCCTTAAAGATATCCAAAGAGAGTTAGAGAACTGCAGCAGCCAGTAATGCAAGGTCTTGGTTAAAGTGTATTATCTGGAGAGGCGGCAAATACCAGGAGACAGATGTCTCTCCCATGTTCAAGAATTCTCCGTGGGGCTGTCAGGCGCCACCATTTCTTCCAAAGTGGATCTGGGGCTTGGTTATCACCAGCGGTCCATGCGTGTGGTGGAACCATTCCCTCAAGGCGGCGCTGCGAGCAGCGCTCTAAGACAGCAACTGGATGGACCGTTTACCATGGGTTATACTGGGGCTGCGTTCAGCCCCGAAGGACGACCGCCGCGAGAGTTCTTGGCTGAGAAAGCTGCTCACCCCTCCCAGGCCCCCTCGGTCCTCGGTTCCGAGGTCCTTTTCATCACTGTGTCCCGCAATCATTTGTACCTGCGGAGCTCAGGTCAGCTCACTTTGTGTTTGTGCGACATGACACTCACCACTCGCCTCTTCAGCTCCCATGCAATTGTGCCTGAAAACTAAACTGAAGACTGATTCGACCCAGTTGTCAAGTGTCATTCTTTGTGATCTGAACGGTGCAAAACCAGGAATGAGCCAATTCTAGATATTTGACTTGCAACATCCTTCTCAATCCCAACTTCTTGTAACCCTGGGCCCTCATATGAGGGCATTACATTTCAAGTTCTCCACATCTTATATTCCTTCAACCTTCTTAACTGTTTTTATTTTTTCCTCACATTTAGAAATCATTTTGCGCCTGCTAACAACAGCCAAGAGTTTACATATACAATTCAATCTTGTATCATTCTATGTCAGAACCTGTCCCTAAAATGGACAAGATATCAGATTTCATCTGCTTTGTAGTTTAGACATGCTTTTACATGTTTTCACATTCGATTGCTTGTACCTGTAAGTACCTGTTAATATATGAAAATAATAATAGTTGTCTTAATAGATAGAATGACACTGGTCACTTGATTCGCCCATAGTTCACTGATCGCCCTTGGTTCAGGCTTGTTTCAATTCATGTTTTCTGATAGCATTGTTTGTATGGCCTCATCTTTAAGTATTGCATCCTTTACTGTTGCATTAATACATATGTTTTACTATAAAACAAATTCTGTTTCGTAGCTTTGTCTCTTGAGCCCTGCCATCAATCCCCACTTTCTCTCCTTCAGCCCGCATTGCTCCCCCCCAGTGTCCTACCTCCTCACATTCCAGAGCATGACCTAGCAAGCTAATATGGCACAGCAATCTGTTTGTAAAAGAAGGATGGTAGGGAAGACATTATTTTTACATTGTTTTCCTGTCAAGACTACACTGACCGTTTTGGCCATTTGGCCATGATAAATTCATGTCAATAAAAGTGATCAATGTGACATTGAAGACACATTGATGCTATTTTATATGTTTTTGCATCAAACAATCAATTGAAGAATTAATCTGTTTCACTTATATAAAGAAAATTTGAATATTGCTTATTAGTCAAATTGATCACAATAGCAGTTTCTGTCAACTCAAATACATGCTAATTCTGTGGCCTGAAGCTTGCATTATCGGTTCTATTTATTTTGAGATTGTATTTCTAAAAATAATCAATACAGTCTGTATTATCTCCATGTCTGAATCTGTGTTATCCCAGTGCCTGCACCCATAGTTTTAGAATGCTGCAAGTTCACATGTTAAAGCCTGTTCCCATGGCAACATCATTGTAGGAGATAAAAACACAGTTCATTATCTTTCCCACACAGACTTGTTCCACTAGAGTTCAAACAGGGGTAAAAGAAGGAAAGTATGTAAAATAAGATTGTCTTTTTAAGAAATCAGACCTTTCTTGAATCATTGATAATAGTAAGGAGAAAAGACATTGATTAGCAAAAAAAAAAATTATCAACCTATAAATATTGACTGCCTCAGACATTCCTGCAGCTTTGTCTTCTCCTTCCGTGTGTTTGAATTTAAGCTCAATCAGCAAATTCACTGAGGCCCCAGCTAACCTAACTCACGGCATCTTATGCCACTAGTACATCTAAAGACTTTTGGAAAAGACTACCGCCAATACAGCTCAAGTGATTGTTTACCTACCAGGTTATGTTTTTGTTTTTTTCGTTTTTGTTTCAGCTCATCTATTGTTTTTGGATTTTGTTACATCACCGTAAAGACTGAAAGACTTGTGATAATATCAAACACATTTGATATTGTTATTGTTATAAGCCAAAGACTTGGAAAAGGCAGATCTAAGACTGCTTAGACTACAAGCTTAAACGTAATGACAGAGCTGACAGGAGGACACTGCAACTCCAGTAAAACTCGAGTAAAGCTTGATTTCACTTTCAGTTTTGAGTCTAAGACTGTGTAAGCCCAGTATAAGGAGGCCTATTGCAGGATGCACAGACAAAGGACAGGTGCTTTTCTCTCACTTAGCCATTTGATAATACACGGAGTAGCTCCTCTCATTCAGAGATGAAGATGTTGAGGTTCTCTTTGGGAGTGACCAGGATGGATAAGATCAGGAGACCATCAGAGGGACAGCACATGTTAGATGTTTTGGAGAGAAGGTCTGAGAAGCCAGCCTGAGATGATTCGGTCATGTACAGAGGAGGGATAGGGACTATATTGGTAGACGGATACTGGATTGGGAGATGCCAGGCAGGAGGTCTAGAGGAAGACCGAAGAGAAGATTTATGGACATAGTGAGAGAAGACATGAAAGTAGTTGGCATGTGAGAGGAGGATACAGAGAATAGAGTTAGATGGAGAAGGTTGATTCGCTGGGGCGACCCCTGAAAGGGAAATGCCAAAAGGAAAAAAGAAAAAGAAGAAGAAGTAGTTCCTCTCATTCAATCAGCTTTTTCTGTTATGTCATCTCAAGTTATTTTTGCAGCTCATTTGGCAGAAATAAACTCATACGCAGACATCAAATGGCTTAAAAGAAACAAATAAACAAATGTTGTCATATAAAGGTCATGTCAGGGGTACTTTAAAATTGCATGACTTTATGGTGATGTAAGAAATAATTTTGATGACTCATGGTTTTGATCATTGTTCTATTGTTTTCTATTGTCTATTCTATTATTTGACCAAATACAGTATTGCCTCTGACTCTTCTCAAAGCATGAAGTTTAGCCTGTGACAATACACCAAAGCACAATGTTTGACAAAAGCATGACAAATTTTAGCTTAATATAATACTGGCCAGGATATCTTAGCTAAGGCCAGAATAGTTTTATAAGTTTATAGCATCTCTCTGTTGTCATGAATGTATTTTATGATGACATAGTTTGTTTCCAACTTTGTGACGGTTGATTCTCCGAGTTGAACTGATGACTCGTTACAATCAGGAGTGGGAGAATTTTATCAACCTCACTGGTTTTCACTGGAGAAGAAACAGTGTAAAGAACTAAAACTTGAAAAGTAACAGCAGTAACAATGTTGTCAAACTAATGTAATAAACTTGAAATATGTAAAAAAAATAGATATACATGACATATTCAGGTCGAGTTGAAGTACCCCAAATTAGTACTTGAGTAATTGTATTATGTATTAAGTATGTTTGTGTATACCCACACAAATATGGACAGTATATTCACCACAAGTGATACCTTCATCTGATAATTACAATGAAGGTATTTCATCAAATCGCTTTAATATTTGTTTGATTAACATTTTGATCTAAGTATATATATATATATATATATATATATATATATATATATATATGTGTGTGTGTGTGTGTGTGTGTGTGTGTGTGTGTGTGTGTGTTAAACAGACCCAAAAATAGAGTAGAGGCTCCAACCAGGCCAAATAAGCTTGAGGGGAATGCCATCTGGTGGTAGGTATGATTCACTATCAGCAAATGAATCAAAAAAAAAAAAAAATTTTGCTTGCATCCAACATCTTATGGATTTAAAATGTTCGAAAGATGAAACACAGAATGCCATGTTAAAAACCCTTTTCCTCCTTTCAAATTTGACTAGATATGTTGGAGGCTGTGATAGGAGGACCAATGAGCCAAAGTTAAAAAGTAAAATAAAGGTCTATGATCTACAGGTTTGACAATGATATTTCTGCTATAAAAAACAAACATAAACAAATGGTAAGAGAGTTCATAATGATGGATGGCGGTATCTCTAGGTTTACCCTTGGCGCTCATTCTCTACATCTGAACTTGAGTGGTGACCAAAACTGTTGAAAATAAGGGCCTCAGCTTCCAATATGTAAATAAATAATCATATTCATAAAATATTTTCCTTAAAAAGCTCTCTTCATTTCTTCATGACCACCTTGAAGTATTTTTTCTCTCTGGACTTCTGCTTTTTATGACTTCTTACAGGATTTTATAGAATATGCAACTTGTTTTTTCTGCATGTCATCCTGTTGTTTCCAGTTCTGTGCCCATCTGGTTCTTTTTTCAATGGTTTATCACTTTGTTCACCCAAGTTTCCTGATCAACTTTATTTTACTATTTTACATCTTCAGTTTGTTTGTATGGCTTTGTGAACAAATCCCTCATTGATTTTGGGTTTGAGTCCTCATTTTTCCCCAAAGTCCTGACAATTTTTTCAAAATTCGCCCTGAGCTTTATTTTCTCACAATAAACCTCAACAAAATTCCATCAGACCAGCTGCTTTACAAAAACAATCTGTCTCTAGAACCGATCTCCTTGCTTTAGTTTTCAGCTCACAGATGATTTTAATGAATATCTAAAGTTATCCTCCATACTTTAAATAACTCAGCTTGCATAATTGGTCTGGAATGACACAACTGAAATGTGTGTCTGTATGTATGTTTGATGTGTCTTTCTTTAATGACAGAGATTTGTGTATACTACTTTGCTCAAACTGAAGAGTTAAAATGCTCTGTTTATAGTTGTGGGCTTCTAGAAAATTGAGTCTTGCATCAAACTGTCAAAAAATGTCATTGAGTAGGCCCTGATGAGGAGCAGCTGTAGCAGTAGACAAAACAGATGAAGACCTGTGTGTTCAGAGAAGAATTAAAATTAACATGAGGTTGAGATGTAAATGTTTTTCACTTTTATAGCCTTTTCACACCTTGTGGTTTTCTAAGTGCTTTACACTGGCTTGCATTCAACCATTCAGTCACCGATGACCATCAGACCTGCCATACAAGGCGCTGACCAAGAACAATTGGGGGTTCAGTGATTTGCCCAAGGACTCTTCAGCACGCAGACAAAGGGAGCGGGGAATCAAACCACCGGCCTTCCAATTGAATATACGCCCGCCTTCCCAACTGACTGAACTGAGTTATGCGATATAAAATATGTCAAGTCTATCCAAGTTACATTCATTTTGATTTTATTTTCAATTCCAGTTTACCTGCAAAGTGATTTGACAATTAACTCTTTGATGCTATTTTTCCCCCCGACAAAAACTTGAATTTCTCTTTATTCAACCAAGTTTCTTTTTCAGCAAAAGCAAATAGCGTTTTTTAAGACTGATACTTTTTAGCAGACACACAAAAAAGGTCATATGGTATGACATTATGTCAACACTGACAACAAGGCAGCACTGTAGTGATATTGTCATTTTGTGCTCCATTGGTGTGGTTTTAAGCACCAGCACTCATGACAACCCCCAGCGGCAGCTGATACTCTTCAACTTTTCGAACCTGTTGGATCAGAATAAAGAATATTTTCATCCAGACCATCCAGTTAATTTCCATCTCAACTGTAATGAATATCAGTGTGTCTTGGTTCATACAGGCTGCTCTTCCCCCACCAGTGCCTTGATGGCCAGAACAGTTACGTAGATGTTGGCAAACAGCTGCACAGCAGCCAGAACAATCAGGGTGATGTCCATGGATGTCAGCAATCTCTGAAGTCCAGAAGATAATGAAAGGAAAAAATTAGATAACCTCAATGTGGTTTAAATATCAGACGAGTTGCAGATGTCCTTGCACCATAAAAACTCGGATTAAGCATCAGATGAAGTTCCTGCTTCATGACGAACAAGCTGCTGCAGGCTTTTAAACACCAGGCGACCACATGGAGTTGAATACAAAAAGCACAAACAACAATGAACTAAAGAATTTTACAAAGTATTTGATAAGATTTGAGAGGTATCAGTTCAAATCAAAATGACCAGGCAAACTCTGCATGCCGATATTACTCTTGAACAAAGAACCTTTTTTCCATGTGAACGTTGAAATATGTCAGTGAATAGCCTCTGTCATCCAGGTCATGGCTAAGCTGATAAACATTATTGTGACAATTAGATTTTGTTTCATTTCTTGAATCTACTCATGTCTGAAACAGAACTCTGGGGGTTTTCAGGTAAATCAGACTGTAGACGGCGGTTAACCCCAATGAAAAGTGTGTCCTTAGACCTCAAGGACAAGGTTGGCTCCCCTGGGTGAGGTTGTGTATGAGAATCATCAGGGTACGGGTCAGCTGTACGCGTCAACCCACCCCTTTGTCATGTCTACTTTTAGATTCAAATGCTCCTGTGTCAGTGCCTGACAGGTTGCATCAAAGAGCCCCCCCATATTGAGCAATGACTTTTGCAGTCCAGCAAGGATGGCTTCCTTTAAACTGCTCCCCTGGCAAAGATGTGGACATGTCTGTTTATGAAGGATGTTATTGATTGTTCTTTAAGCAAACTTTTGCTAAGCTGAACTGTACAGGGATCTTGATTTTTTCAACATTTTTCAACACAAAACATAGTAAGAGAGATGTAACAAATAGAGACGTTACCTTACAAAGGTTTTTGTAAGGCTTGGAGACACAGCTGCATTTCTCCTTAGTTCTATTCAAAGCAGGTGGTTGGCAGAGTTCATGCGTATAGTGTTGGTCGTGTTGGCCAGTTGTCGCTGTCCTGAACTAGTCAACTCTTTACTTTTTTGACAGCTTCTGAGATGTTGTTGCATGTAGACAGTGACGTGACCTCATCAGAAAACATGGATTCTTGGTTTTGTTGTGATTCCCCATTTGCATGCAGCGCCTTTGTCTACTTCCTCCAGGATCATTCAAGGAATGTGATATTAATTTTTCTCATATCTGCATGGTCTTCCTTTTTTCCCTGAAGGTCTTGCCTTCTCACTAAGCAGATGGTCCAATGCATTTTTTGTTAAGATTGTTTGTAAGGATCTGCGACAGCTGGAGTTGTGTCTGCATGTCATTCACTGACATTTAAAAATCCACACTGAAATTGATTTTTGGAACATTTCTTGGTAAATTAATCTCTATCTTTATTTTCTTGGCAATATTTTGGTCATCTTTAAATATGCCAGTGTACTCCTGGCAATACCTACCATTGAAAAAAATTCACAACTTGAAAGAGTTAGTCAAATTCGCTTGATAAAGAAAAAGAAAAATCCTTAATACAATATTACTCTTTAATAAACCCATATTTTAAGGCATCCTTCTATGTGCTTACCTGAGCCAAGTATGCGACCACTATGCAGTTTTCTTGACCGTCATCTCCCATCCAGTTGTCACACATCCAGACAATGGAGTCTCCCAAGTCTACCCCATACAGGGCGATGCCCGTAATGGCAAAGATGGCTCCGATTAAATTCATGATAACAGTGCAGACGACCTGAGAGGGATTGTGCAGGATAAAAATTTTGAGACAATCTTGTAAATATGTATCACGTTTTGTTTTATTTTCAAATCATCCCTTGTCAATGACAGGCTTTGCTTACCAAGCAGTAAAAGGGACTCAGGTTCGCAAAAACTGAGAAAATGCCAGATGTGAGATACTGAGAAGAGGACAGTGATACCTGGATTATTACATGATATCAATTAATACAACAATATCAGCATATGCAAAGCAGTTCAGCACTAGAATGCTTCCAAATTTCTCCCATGTGTGGTAATGTTTGATAAATCAGGATAGTATTTCTGTTTAAACTAGGCAATATGTGATTTTTACCACAGCCCCCAGCCAATAAGCAGCACCCAGGTTAGCCAGATCCCCGGGGTGCTTGCTGGTTCGTCCAAGTCCCAGTCCGATGTTGAATAGACCCACCATGATCTGGATGGTCTGGAAAAAAGGTTGAAGGCGGTTCAAGATTTTTTTGTACCTCATTCATTTTCTGTGTTGTTATTGTTGCTCTCATGCCCCTCTCTGCACATTTTAATTTCTGGCCTGATCCAACCATGTGAGGCCAAGTGCCTGCCGAAGCATGTGTATCTCGATTGCATGTAACAGCCTATAGAAAGTGTGATGGGAAGGGGGGGAAGCTCGAGATGGACAAAGATTAAAATGTATATTTGGAGTATTAACTTGGTAACCAAACTGGTAAGTCGACAAGTAATTGGTCCAACTTTTGAAGTGCATGAGTGCTAAACAAAAGAGAAGAAATGTGTTCTGTCTGAATTTAGTAGAAAGAAAATCAAATTTGGGCATAGAAATGTTTTGAACTGAGAGAGCACGTATAAAAATACTGTTATGAATCCAAGGATTTGAAAAAAATAAAAAAAATGGGAGAAACCAAAATTGTAAGCCAATTTTTTTTCAAAGGAAAATTTCTCAAAGGAGAGACATTTTTTATCATACCCCAAGAGCAGAAGTGAGGCTGCTACAGCATCCTGGACCAAGGCGCGGAGCCTGGGTAATGCGACTAAACAGCAGCCTCATGTCACTGCCGCTACCCACAGTTGCTCTCTTGTGTTTGACCACGGCAACAGTCATCCTGAACAGAGTGAGTTAGCAAACACAGATACATTTATTCAATGTTTTTGGAAATGTGAAGTCTCATCCTGGAAAGTTATTCAACTATCTTTTCGTTACACAAAATATAAATAGACTGTTTTTTTCTGTTTTATCCTCTCTTCTGTAAGTTGTACATGGATGTTTTAGAAAAAAAGGTAATAATAAATCACTTAGAGATTGAAAGAGATAGAGTTTGAAATTAGCCTTCAATCACTATTTCTTCAAAGGCGGCCTTCTTGGCCAAGAGTTCAGGAAAACATGTCAAATTACATTTACATTTAATTAAAAAGTAGTGACAGAAGATATAAGAGGGGGAACTGCAATTTATACGCAAACAAGAATCTCATGTTATCAGGGCATTCCAGTTAGAGAGCTGAACTTCCTCATGTTTGCCATCAGTGTTGTGAAATCTCTACGGCCGAACCATGCATTTCAAATGCACATTTTATCATTCTAAATATAATACTCTTCAATCTGTAAGCTGTTTCTTAGTACAATGAAAGATAGCATGTAATATCAAAAAAATTAGAGCTCACCTCTTTCTGTCTTTGTGTTTCAGAAACTCCCCCTTTCTGATCCCGTTGAGTAGCTGCTGCCAAATTGTGAGTACACTGTTACCAGCTGCTAACTCCTTCAAAATAAAAGCTACACCACCTCATATTTGTTTGTCTATAAAAGCATAAATTAATGTTTGTCTGCTGATAACAGAAGACAGTTTTTCAAACAGTCTTATAAAGTAATAACATCCACATAAACATATAGATGGCTGAAAATATCAGAAGCGTATTACAAATCAAATTGACTTCTTGTTGATTTTCAGGGCAAAAAATGATTTGGGCGGATTCTTTGTTTCGTTTTCCTCTCTGCTTGCTAATTTAATATGTCATTCCATGCAAAAAAAATTTCAAAATGTCTTTCAAATTGTCCATCACTCTCACTCTCACTCTGAGATATATAGATTGTTTCTGTGTGGAAAGCTTATTCACCAGACAGAGATGCTGCTAGTAATTCCTGAATGTACATATTTAAGTTGGCTTGGCTGTCGGTTTATACAGTACATGTGAGACTTTAACTACACTTACATCCATACATTAAAAAGGTGGGGGTGCTATTCTGCTGGAAGGCTTGTTGCTAGTTTATTTAGAATGATCTTCAGTTGTGTTCATTTTGCAATGATCCCTCTTTTCCTTTCGGCTGCTTACCTTCAGGGGTCACTACAGTGAATTGTCTGCTGCCATCTGACCCGATTCTCTTCAACCTCTTCTTTCACACCACCCGATATCATGTCCTCTCTCACTCCTTCCATGAATCTGTTCTTCAGTCTTCCTCCCACGATTCTTTCCTCGTAGTTCCAGCCTCAGCATCCTTCTTCCCATGTAATCACAATCTCTCCAGTGTACATGTCCAAACCATCTCAATCTGACCTCTCTGACCAATCTCTAAACTAGCTAATGCATTGTTGCTCTGATGGACTCATTCCGTATTCATTCCATCCTCGTCACTCCAAATGGGAACCTTGACATCTTTCTCTCTGTTACCTCCAGCTCTGCCTCCTATCTTTTCCTCCGTGCCACTACCTCTAATCCCGACAATGTTGATGGTGTCTTCGACATCTTCTACATCTATCCTGACATTATTGCTGACACTCTTTTATCCCCTATTGTCCCTCATGCTTTTTCTACACCCATTCCAACCTCCCTGCACCTGTTTCTTCACCTCTTTTCAACACTCTCCATTGCTCTGGACTGTTTACTTTGTAAAGATTGTGGATATGCAACCCTTCCCTCCATCAGAATCAAGACAATAACAAGTGTAAAATCTGTAGACTTGATGCCCCTTTTGAATGAAGGTCAAGGTGCATTGGGCTGGTGTGTATCTACCATATTTTTTACATTGAACTGAAAAAATCATATCTTGTCCTCACTTGGAGAATTGGAATTTAGCAGTTCAGAACCACCAATATATTATAATATACACTATATGGCCAGAAGTATTCACTCACACATCCAAATAATTGGAATCAGGTGTTCCAATCACTGCCATGGCCACAGGTGTATAAAATCAAACACCTAGACATGCAGTCTGTTTTTGCAAACATTTGTGAAAGAATGGGTCGCTCACAGGAGCTCAGTTAATTCCAGTGGTGAACTGTGATAGGATGCCTCCTAAACATTCCACAGTCAACTGATGGAGCAGGGTCAGCGGATACTGAGGCGCATAGTGTGGAGAGGTCACCAACTTTCTGCAGAGTCAATCGCTACAGACTTCCAAACTTCATGGGGCCTTCAGATTAGCTCAAGAACAGAGTGGTCTACATAGAGTCCTGATCTCAACCCCATAGAACACCTTTGGGATGAATCAGAGCAGAGACTGTGACCTCACAAATACCCTTCTGGAAGAATGGTCAGAAATTCCCGAAAACATGCTCCTGAACCTTGTGGACATCCTTCCCAGAAGAGTTGAAGCTGTTATAGCTAGAAAGGGTGGACCGACATCACACTGAGCCCTATGCATTTGGAATGGGATGTCACTGAAGTTCATATACGAGTCAAGGCAGGTGAGCGAATACTTTTGACCAAATAGTGTGCATAATATAAACATTGTTTGTCACGACACATGAATATTAAAGATATGTTCTAGCCCATAACTTCTAATATGGATTCAATTAGTTTTTACCCCACTTCTACTTTATAGATTCATTAAGGGAATTTGCGATTGGTTTTTATGATTTTGTGATTGGTATCAATATATATTGTTAATAAAACCACTAAAACCTCAAATCGGCCAACAGGTAGATTATAATGTAATAATAACATACTCTATGACATGCCCAATTAAGCAACTCCATGCTAGGTATTTTTCACTGTAATTAGAAGTTTATTACTGATGTGTATTACAAATTTTCAGTAAAAAAGCAAAAGGCCAGAACTATTCCATCATCCAAATTAATTTGTGATTATCAGATGCAAAAATTACGAAAATAATTAGTAGCAAATATACTTCTGCCATCAAATATGTAGTAAGATGTCATCCCTGGTGTCTTTTTGGCCATTTTATTTCAGCTCATCAATTGTGTCAAGCTAATCAGTGTTAATACACAGCTCATCTATTCAGCTGAACAACAGTAAACAATCAAAGGTCAAGAATGACAGAAGTTTTTATATATTGGGATTGATCCGGTAAAATCCTGACTGTTTTAGTTTTCAGCGGAGGTGATTTTTGTCTCTCGGACTGATGTGGACTTCTTTCAGCTCCGGCAGCTGGCACAGTGCTGACTACCTGAAGGAAAATGTCCAAGTAAAATTTCACATCCAACTGCACATGACTGCTTGAATTTAATAGTACGGCATCAAAGTCTGCAGTATGAATTCAGCTAGTAGTTTAGTGGTTGCTGTTACATCCATTTCTCAGATTTTCGCCAGCTCTGAAATCAACCTTCCCCTGTACCTTTTTGATCTTCATCTTGATGGTCCAAGCCTTTATTTCCAATGAAAAACTTGACACAAAGGTATAGAACAGTCAGGACCATCAGAGTGAAGTCCACGGATTTCAGCAGGCTCTGGTTGATGAAGAATAAAAGGCTGTTTTATTGAAAGTAAATCTTATTAACTCAATATCTCATATGTAAAAAGTATCCCAAAACGTTAATTCTTTCAAATGCAATTTGAAATTAGCAGTTTCTACAATGGGGGGATGTCCTGAAATCCTAGTTTTCAAATAAATTAGTATTAATACCCAAACCAAAAAAATTAAAAAGATAAAATGCATTTCATCCATTAAGGCACATCTTGTATCTTATCCACCATATCAGGATCCAGAGTGAAGCAAATTGTGTGTTTTTACACCGACTGGTGTTTGCTTTAGTGGCCACTCAGGGTGCAAATAAGAATATCGGAGGACAGGAGGTCAAAGGTATACTGAAAAAGGCATAGGGAGCTCGAAATATAGAATCCGCATGTTAGCAGTGAGGTCAAAAAAGGTTTCAGAACTAAAGCATGTAATCACGTATTCTAACTTGTGCCAAGAGAGCCACATTTCTGCAGTTGTCACCATAACCTTGGTAACTGCTCTTGTCACACATCCAGAGGAGGGAGGCGTTGCCCAAGTTGATGACGTACAGCAGGATACCAGTGATTGCGAACACGGGTTGCAGTTTGTTCAGAAACACAAAGAGGCCCACCGGAGGACAAAACCAAGCGCTTTAACTCTAAATAATACCTGATGTAATTCTGCTCTAGTATTCTTGACACATTTTGGCCACATGGCTACTTTTATGACTTCCTGAAGATGTTTTGAAAGGTAAGAGTGACATTTTGTTCCTGGGCTAATTTTGTTTAAGTGTATTTTATTGAAGAAAACAAATAAAAGGCTAGTTATATTTTAGTGACTCTTTCAAAGCAGCAACCTTTTTTCAGAGATTGAATAATTTTTCCACAGCTCTGTTCATTCATTCATTCATTATGTACTGCTTATCCTGCAGTCAGGGTCACAAGGATGCTGGAGCCTATCCCAGCTGTCATTGGGCAAGAGGTGGAACCCTGGACCAGTCACCAGTCAATCGCAGGACCACATATACAGACAAAAACTACAATTCACTCTCTCATTCACATATCTGGGCATTTTTTCCAGTGTCTTCCAATTAAACCTTGCATGTTTCTTGGACTGTGGGAGGAGAACCGGAGAACCCGGAGAAAACCCACGCAGATACAGAAGAATTTGCAAACTCCATTCGGGAAGGTTTCTTGTGGGAATCAGACCAGGGTCCTCCATGGTAGGAGGTGGAAGCGCTAACCTCTGTGCTACCGTGCTTTCCTCCACAGCTTGCTTTTTTTTTTTGTTTTTGTTTTTTTCCCCCAAGAGAATTGTGCGAGTAAATGGAGATATTATAGCTGCTGTTCTGGCAAAAATTTTATTTACAACTGCGGGAGAAAATATTAACTTGCCTCACTGGGTATTTTTCATTTATTGACAATGTAAACTGGATACTTCTTTTCATTTATCAAGATTTTTTGAGGATTTTATTTATCAAGAAGGAGGAAGGAATCTGTCTGGCCACAATCGTTATGACTCCAGTCACCATAAACTGCCAAGAGATTGGCAGATGGCACAGATGCTGTATTTGTTCTTCAAAACCCAATCAAACCAAATGGCAGGGAAAATTCTGTGAAGATTTGCTAGGATTAAGACGCCATGTTTGATAGACATATGCTGATAGATTTTTACCATAGCACCCAGGCAGTAAGCAGCTCCCAAACTGGTCAGATCACCAGGATGGGTACTTGCCCTTCCATGTCCGAGACCAATGTTGAAGAGGCCCACCATAATCTGTGCAGTCTGAAGGTTCACCACAGTTTTAATCCCCATCTTAATATTTAAAGGCCACAATTAATTTATCGCACCGATTTTCTGGTTTCTCACCCCAATAACAACTGTGGTGGTGGTTTTCGAATGGTGGCCATAATGCACTGAGTGGCTGGCAGAGTGCAAGAAAAGAGTCTTCAGTGTTTGATATAGTAGTGAGTACATGATTTTATAGCCATCAACCATCATGATGGCAGTTGCTCTCTTTTCCTGCAACACAGAAATAACAGTTGTTTATTTCTTCTCCCCAACCTAAAAAATCACACCATTGCCTTAAAGCCTATGCTGTTGTAACAACAAATAACATGTTTATGATTTTTCTGTCCTTGACAGAAAGAGTGAGTGGTGGCTGTTTGTTGGAAGTCAGTAAATGAATGAGCGTGTGACTTAGAGTGTCTGGAACCTGCCAAAGTAAACAGTGACCCTGGTGGATCAACAAGCTTATCAGATTCAAATGTGCAGATGTGTGCAGACCAGCTTTATACTCACAGCTGAAAATATGTATTTACTATTGCTTTTATATGACTGGTGTTGCTTTTATTTCAAAATGTACAGTCATGTTGCAGAATGTGTTTTTATGTCATGTCAGAAAAGTTCAGTTCTAAATATTAAAACAAGGATTAAACCATTCACAGCTGCCTGATAGCATATTAGTCTGTTATACAAAAGCAGATTTTGAACTTTCAAAAGTCTTGTGAATAAAACAAGTAAATTTATCAGAAAATATTAGGTTTTCAAATGTTGTTTGACTAAAAGTCAAGTGTTATACATCTATATAAAGTCAGGGTGTCACAACAAAAACATCCATGCTAAGTTCATATTCTTTTTATCATCTAAAAATCAAGATTTCAATCAAAAATCTTTATCTTGGTAAAACATTTGCCATCCAAAATTTTATACCAACAGAACAAAGGTGAGTTTTGGCTGCAACATTATGGCTGAATAACAAGTTCATTTTATATCTATTTCTGGGAATTCTGGGATCAAAGAACTCACCTTGTAATGATTCAATGCCGTAATGTTGAGACTCAACTTCAGCAGCCTATTTTCTTCCGGCAAAAATGTCACTTATCACTTTCTCTAACCAAGGGGTGGACAAACTTTTTAACTCAGGAGTCACAGTCGTTTCTAGAATTTGACAGAAGGGCCAGGCCAGGAACAGGTGGATGGAGTGTGTGTGTGTGAACTAATATGAATGACATAGAAGTAAATCTAAAAGCCATTACATGAAATGATTCAGGGGCGGTGTGGTGCAGGGGGTCGAGCAATGATCCTTGCAACAGAACATTTCTGCTTTGATTCCCTGCTCCTCCTATTGTGTCGAAATGTTTTTTTGAGCAAGACATTGAATCCCTAACTGGTTCATCCATAATGGGTTAAATAAAGAGAAGGAATTTCCTCACGAGGGATTAATAGATTAAAATAATTCTTTAAATTATAATACTATTTTAGATAAACTACCAAAAACCATTCATAAACAAAATAGACATCAGCATAAAATCACTGACCATTAAAAATTCCCATGAAATCAGAGAAAAAGGGGTTTTACAACTTTTCTGTACTTCTTTCAAATTTAGAAATTCCATTAAAAACTTTTAATAATTAAGATCCAGCCAAAATCTGTCAAAAAGGTATCTTCATAACAGAAAAAAAATAACCCTAAAATATTTATTTATTAATTTATTTTCAAATCTACCTGACAACCCATCACCTGCTTGAGTTCTATTTGCCGAAAATCATAACCATATCCAGTTTTCCAATTGCTACTATTGGAAAACTTGAAAAAGTGTTTACATAGAGTAAGAGAGAGACCTTGACATTTAAAGAACAGATAAACAGCAGCTTCCCACCATCCTTTCAATAAGTAGTTTTCCCGATAAAAAGTTTCATCTAACGGATATCAACAAAGCCACACATGAATTAACTGTAGAGATAGCTTTAATTGAAATATAGATTTTCTCATTTTGCAAAGTACAAGAATACACACAGGAAGTAGCAGGCATTAGAATGCCTTGAAAAAGAGAAGTGCAAAAGATTTCGTGCATGCTGTTCCTGTAAATTTGACCATGACTGCGTAGCTGGATGACAAGGAATGATTTTTGACTGCCAGCCAGATGCACAGAGCCTCCTTAAGTTGGATCTTGTCAGTGGTCTCTCCGTCCTTAAGTGATGTACAAATCTCTGGTGTCATCAATCAGCTAAAAAAAAAGCAGAAAAGGAATAGTTTAAACATGTTAAAAATTAAAGCTGTGCGTACTGCAGCAACTGATAGACTAATCTGGAAAAAAATAGTGATTCTGATGATGAACCCTGAACAATACATAAGAATAAATAGTAATAATAAAAACAAAAATTCTACCTTCTCTTCCTTCTCATTTATCCTCAGAGTCTTGATCCCTTTGACAACAGAGCTGATGACGATGCAAAGCTCTAGAACCGACAGGACGATGAGTACAACGTTGATGCTTTGCAAGAGCATCTGAGGCAGGAACAAAAAAACAGGGTTACCTTCCAAATATAAAGCTATTTTGTATCAAAATATGGAAGATGCGAATAGGAGAAAAAGCTGTTGTTTTCCTTGTTTTCTGGCCAATTTTATTGCATATGCAAACAAGGAGAAATAATACAAGATTGCAAAAGGAGGGAAAAGCCTGGTCCTTTCCAGACTAACTCAGCCTGAGGATCAGCAGGCTCCCTAACTTTATGAGGATTATTTCGAACGAAGCTACTCAGACTCATAATGCTGGAAATCAAACACTTGACACGGATCATCAGAACCTATATTCAATTAAGAACGGACAACGGCACCATACAGAGATGTTGTTCCCTCACTCACCTGAATTAGCAGCCTTCCTTCCATGCATCTTTCATTCAACTCCTCCTCGTAAGGACTCTTGGGTGGCCTTGTTGCTGCCTCGTACCAGTAATTGTCTGTGCAGGTTCTTGAAACCCAGATGGAAGCTAAATTGATGCTGTTGAGACAAATGGCCGCAATCGCAACACCAACTCCGACCAGATTAAGGATCACGCTCACTATGATCTGGAAATAAAATTATCAATTGTTAGCTTTCAACATGGAGATAAAAAATGTTGTGCACATTAGCAAGCTGCTTTAAGAAGGTAGAAAAAAAAACATGTCAAAACCAAATGACAGCATACAGATCTTTTACACACACACACACACACACACACACACACACACACACACACACACACACACACACACACACACACACACACACACACACACACACACACACACACACACACAATCTCACCTTAAACAAACACTATTCAAGTTCTATCCATCTTACTCTAATGGGTGAGTGTGTAAGTGGGAGATGCTTGTCACTTCAAAGAGATGAAAAGCAATGGTGCTCACCAGACATGGACTGGGGTACTTCTCAGACAAAATGCACACAACGCCAAAAGACATAAACTGGAAAAAGAATTTAAAAAAAAGCAAAACATGAGAATAACAGATTGAAACAGGGTATTTTAATGCCAGCAATGGTCTCTTTCTGGATGATCCAAAGTTCGACAGTCCAGGTTCCACTCTTCGAATTTTCCATGATTGCCACAAACCTGTGACACAAGACACACTTTTCCTGCACATATTTTTACCTGGCACAATTGCAGGTAAAAACACTGGCTGATTGGCCACTTCGAAGGCTTACAAAATAGAAGCCGCTGGCTTGTAATGAGAGGGTTCGCCCTTGAGATATGAGGTTTTTATTAGCTACAATGGTTTTTACTTGTTTATTTGCTGCAAGTGGGCCGTTGATTTAAATTTCCAAATCACAGAGGCTTGCCTTCTGCTCGGGCTGCCTTGAGAAATATACTGATTTGATTCCTATAAGAATCAACTAAGGGGAGCGAGTATGCATCATTTGTATTTAGTGTCCACAAACACTTGCCCAGCTAAAGAGAAGTAAGCGTTTTATCCAATTTGACACAAAAGTTTGCCTAACATTAGGTTGCTTACCAGTCCGCCAAACCAATACGGGTATCCGCTTTCATTCATTTGCCAGCCAGCGCCATATGGACAGCAAGAAAGGATCAATGAGAGGCCAATGCTGATCAAGCCAACTATAATGTGAAGCGTCTGTGAAGGAAAAACAGGAAACAAATGGTTCATCAACTTTTTCTCAACGTTTCAGTGTAACCAATTTTAATGGCCAAAAGCAGAATCTCATGAGCTTATGAATTAGAATAAACAATGTTGTGTTCAAAAGTCTTAGGTTGATACCCTGAATGTGGCAATTAAGGTCTTTTTTGTTTTATTCTAAAACAAGACATGAGCCAGGATCACGGATCTAAATATGTGTACAAGTAACTATATCAAAAATGTTTTTGATCTAAATTTTGGGGTAGATTTCTCAACATTCTCTGCTGAGGAATTTATTAATTATTTGAGGATGATCCCTAGCTTACAAAGTTATGTGCATTCCAGGTAACAAAAAAGTTAATTAACATAAATTGTGCTAAATTGTCAAGCATGTGTGAGGTGAAAGGTAGCGCTGTATACAGCTGCACACAAGATAAAAGTGTATCTTTGTTATTGGTTTACACTGTGAATCATTCCAAACCCCCTTTCCACACACACACTCCGAAATTTCCATGCCGATTTTATCCATAGGAAACCAAAACTCCACGATTCAAACTCACCCCTAGGATGGTCTGAGAGTAACTCCTGAGACTCCTCAGGGGCAGAGACACAGAGCAGCACACTGGGCTGTAGCACAGGCTGCTGATCAGCTGACACAGAGGAGGCCAACGACTTTTGGGGTTGGAGGTCAGGGTCAACACAGTGACCCCTGTCGCCCTGGTCATGCTCACAGACATCCTGCCCACACTTGCAGAACAAAAGGGGGAAAGTATCTTAACTTTAATTGACTGAAGTAGAAAATGTTTGTTATCGGATTTGGTTGCCAATGATGGCCATTTAGATTGACTAACTTCTTGCAAATTGTCATTAATTTTTCAAAAAAAATATTTATCATTTGAAGTCCAGTAAGTGGTGTATTTTGCATATTTATTGTTTTGCTGTATTTTTTAATTTTTTTAAGTTACAAATTAAATTTAATTTTTTCACAACAGAAACACTTTGGAGAGGGAAGGGGTGACATTTTCTCTAAACAATTGGTCCTCCTGCCTACACAGAGACTGCAAATCTGAACAAGGAAGTGCAAAGTTCAACCAAGACTGGATAATATCTAAGTCCAATAGTGAAAGCTTATTACCCTGTTCTACTACTTTTACCCACCTTAAACATACAGAACTCTATGTAACTTGTCATCTTATTCAGCCAGGCTTTTATAAATGATTATTCTAGCTGAAAAGGATCCGCAACAACACTGTATCACTGAGCTGACATTTCGCTGTACACATGATTCTTACAGGTACAAACATAGACACCGTAACCGACCAATTTTCTAAACTCCAATTCTGCAAACTAATTTGTTTTTCATTTTTCACTTTCAGTAAGACAGGTTTATGGCTGATTGTAGGAAGCCCTTAATGTTAAAGTAAGCATTTTCAAAAGGGATTTTAACTGCGGGCGGCACGGTGGGGCAAGGGGGGGCGCAAAAAGAAGTCGCCTGGTTCGTGTCTGTGTGGGTTTCCTCCAACAGTCCAAAACAAGGAGGAGATACATTCAGAAAAAGGCCAAGATGTGTGAATGAGAGTGAATCGTTTTTCATTATCTGGTCCAAAGACCGACTGGCAACTGGTCCAGGGTGTATCGCCCCATGACAGCTGGAATAGGCTCGAAGATCCCTGACTGTGGGATGAACGGTATTAAACAAGATCAATGATGTCCCTGTATGAAAATAAAACAGCAGAAAAGATACTGAAAAGGTGAGACTGAGATTGATGTTGAAAAAGTCTCCCTTTCGACACTTCCTGTTTCGGCCCCACAGACAATTCCTTCCTGATGTGGCACTGGCCTTCCTCGAGAGTAATGATCCTGTGTTATAAAAAAAACAACAAGCTGCTTTATTTTGAAATGGAGAAGAAGGGCGAACGACCTGGACCTCTCCTGCGATCACACCGTGCGTTTCACCTCGCCACGTTCAGATTTCTGGCGTGACCGTGGGGGGTCGCCGGTTGAAACGAACACGTCCATGTTCAGGACACGCCCTCGAGAACTCTAGCGTTGTCACAAAACGAACCTTCGCACTTACCTCGCAAACTCGACTCAGTGTGGAAAACAGAGTTAACTTGTCTGGGAGTATTTGATGGGGAGAATTGGGACTTCAGAGGCGGAAGTCCGACTGTTGCGTAGTGTCTGTTTTCTGGAAACGGGCGTTACTACGAGAAGTACCTCCCCTCTTAAACGGATAACAAAAAAACAAAACATGTCGCAACAATTAACCCTTTTCTGCTATGTGGCTAAAACTCGACTTCCAGCTTATGAACGATTATTTGCTGTTATCCCCTGACAGAAATCCGAGTGTGAAGAGAGAGGCTGTACTGAAAGAGTTAAATATTGCCCAACAGTTTTTTGCTTTTTTCACGTCGGGCTCATTCACTCCACCGAGCGGCCATATGCGTTAAAGGCTTGTAGAGCTGTACAATACAAAATTGTACACCATACTCATAAATATGATTATGTACGTAAATACACATTCCTTCATTCATGTCTATATTGATAACCCCTTCAATTTGGGGTCTCCCAGGAATCTACTGCACGTTTTTGGGCTTTAGGAAGAAACCGGAGATCCTGGGGGGCAACCAACGCAGACACCGCAAGAAGGCCCCCTGTCAGGATTGAACCACAGATCTTCTTGTTTTGATGCGGAAGCAAGAGGGCTAATTAATGGCAGAATTACTTTAAATGTACTGTGAAGTCACTCTTTTCACTGGTAAGAAGCAACATCAAATGAAGCAGTTTGTGTCACTTATACAGTAGCAGGAAAAAATAACATGTTTATCACTAATAAGTGTTTAAAGCGATAGTGTCATATGACTAACAGCTAAGTACATTTGTAAAAATCTTAAATTTCAATGCAGTGACTTAAAATCAATTTCCATAAGTAACTATAATAAAACCTTAAAAATGAAAAAAGACTTTCATAAATGTATTTGGAGCAGCATTTAACCAACTATGATGCAAGAGGTACATTTACTGCATTTGGCAACACTTTGATATTTCAGTCATTAAATGTGCTTGTACCATTTAATGGAGAGTTCATACAATTTTGCCCTTCTACTTTGAGAATTTTGAAATGTCATTTTTGTTTTAGATTTTTTCATAAGTGTGTTTCCAGAAGATAGGATCGTGTACACACATAATAACTAACACAAGACAATTCAGTTGTTCCCACAAGATGTAAAACAGTACCTCTCTGTATTTTAGTTTATTCAGGCTGTGTTAAGCAATAAAAAACAAAATGAGGAATGCAAGTCATTCAGAAAAAAACTCTTCTTCAACTGAAGAATTAAGTTGATTGCTATGTTTATTTTTATATTATCGTTACAACTCAAACACATGGAGACGTGCCTGTCAAATGCAGTATGAGCATCCCTTTAATTCTTTTTTTTAGCAGTGTGTGCAGTGAAATGTTACTGGAAGAATACTGGAGCACTTTTGCACATATATGATTGGAGTTTGCTTATAAGTTGGGAGAAGATGACAATCAGCATGTGAATCAGATTTTAAAAAGTATACTACCCAGATGACAATCAATTCCTGACACTGCAATGTGTTTGTGTTTGAATCTAGCTCACAATTTTTACAGGATAATCAGCTAAATTAGCTTCTTCAACACCAGTGGTCTACTGTAAATGCACATGTATATTATTGCTGAAGGGGGCTTTGGAAATGTTGCCTTAGAATTTGTCGTACAGTAGAGTGGGTTGTCATTTCTTTTGTGAGAAGCTGTATAGTCGAGAATGGTGCAGGCAAAAGTTGAATGTCCATGCAGAGGTCTCCTGGCCCCTGACTTTTGCTAATAACATCCAGTTTAGTCCATGGCTACTGAAAATTTCAATTGATAATCTCATCTTGATGCTTTCTGAGACTTTTAAAATGTTATCGTATTAAATGTACCAAATCAGGAGAGTTATATCGGTAATCTTGTTGGTTTTGACGGTGGAAAAAACATCAATCAGTGTTTTACTCAATGGTTAGAAGTCTTTACAGCCCTTGTGGTCAATGGTCTGCTCTGAAATCCCTTCTCTGACCTGCTACCTGCTCTGTCTGTAACCACATTTCCTTTTACAACCATGGTGTAATGGTTGCGCATTTAAGTATGAGTGCAACTAAATAACTTCTCATTATATGCTGATTTCTGTCTGCTGGTTGGTATTGAGATACTCTTATTGGTTAGAATTTGAATAGATTGGTTAGAATCAGTCTATTTAAAAAAAATAAAACAAAAACATCTTCATTTTCTTTCTGCTTTTCCCTTCAGGGGTCGCCACAGCAAATCAACCTTCTCCATCTAACCCTATTCTCTGTATCCTCATCTCTCAGGTTTGGTTCGCATATTTACTTTTGGCAACTTAAAAAAAAACATTCTACAAAAATACTCCACAATGATATACACACACACTAACAAGAGAACATCAAATCACTGTTTTTGGAAATTTTGCTTCATTTTTTTTCATTCAAATATTTGTGTTTTTTTGTGAAAATTAGGTTTAAATATCCAAACTTGTCAGACATATTGAAACGGCCCTGACCTCTACCACCTGTTTAAGTTAACAACGGTTTGGATTAGGTCAATGCCTGGGAAGTCCATAGCGATGATGCCAAAACAAGGTCTGGGATTATTGGGGTAAAACTGCCTCAGGTACTCATTGAGCCATGGGTTTACCTTCTCAGCCACTCGTTTCGGAGTCAGAAACATCCCAGAAAAAGTACCAAAACCAGTGCCACTAGTATAAGTCAGGACAGCATTATCGCCGCCACAAGCCTCAGCAGCCTGGTTAAGCTGGGTGATGATTTTTTCCTCTTTCTTTTTAACATCAGTCACCTTATTGCTACCTTTAGAACTTGTATCTATGAGTGGAATCCCAAGTGTAAAAGTGCTTTTTTGCAAAAAGACAATTTTACCTCGAACCTGACCCATATTTGGCATGCCGGTGTTCACCCAGACATCATGGTCATTGCTAATCAGATTCCACACCATTTCATCAGCATTTTTTGTTGGGAAAGAGTGGGCCTGCACCCTGATCAGAACTGCCTCGGTCTTGAACTCGGACAGGAAGGCTTTGACGGTGTCCAGAACCTCCTTGAGGGTGCTGTGCTGGTACATCACGCCATGCATGACGTACAGTTTGTCACCCAGGGCAAACACTTTCAGGTCAAGAAAACGAATGCCTGCCATTAATTGATCTCTTAGAGACAGGGCCTGGCATTCGGCCTCCGGGCCTCCATACAAGGCCATGCTGTCATGAGTGCCAGGCAAGGTCATGAGGGAGAGAATGCGGAAATCTTCAATGCTTGCCATCCAGGCAAGATTGTAGTAGCCTGGGAGTATCAGGTTCCCATTGTCATTGAAGAAGATGTCTTTTCCTTCAGACAAAAGACTGGTGAATTGGAACAAAAGGGAAAAAAGGCCATGATGCTCCTTCAGTGTATTTAGCATGCAGATTAAAAGCAAACAACCGTTGTAACATGGGTGACAAATTGTCTGTTCAGCTGAGAGATTATGAAGTCATCATTTTTGTAGTATATTGAGCAAAAAAAATTTGAAGAACTTTCAGAACTATGAGATGTGAGGGAGAATTTTAACTATAATCCCAAACTCAAAACTCCTTTTTCAATCTGTACAAATTTTTCACATGCTTTCTGCAGAGTTTAGAAGGAGACAGATTGAAATCCATATGATTTATCATGCAATATAAAAGCAAGACCTCTAAACAAAACCAACAGTAAATATTCTTTTTTAAATTGTGATTTTCTTCTTGCTACTTTGGAGTCAAGTTTCTCTCTCGATGGTGTTTTTGACCGACCTGTTTAAACTCTGCGTATTATTTGTGCATGCCGCACTGATATAAATCAATCAAAAATCAGTCTGTTTAATGAATACTTACATGACAGAGAGTAAAACGTGCTGTAGAAGCAGACTCTTATCACCAGCCCTCATTCCGCACCAAATTGTGATCCCTAGATTTTTTTCAAAAAAGAATATTCATTAATCACACAAGATTGTATTCAGGTAAAAGACAAGCACTGGTCACATATCAATGGCAAAACAAAGATTAGTAGAATGTATTTTCTTACCTCACTGCCAGGACACTTCCACTACCAAAGAGGTCTGTTGGTGAGGAAAAGGACAAGGCAAAAACGACAAGGCAGCATAGCAGCACCTACTTTTATAAATATACTGGTTTATCTGAACAATCATAGGTGTGGAGTTTGTTGTGCCAGCTCAAGATATTATGGTTTCATTATGTGTCAACTCTTTTTTTTATTTTTCAATTCATGATGTTTGAGAAGGTTGTTTCCTTTACGAGATTAGATTTCTTAATTAAAGTGCTCGGGGCAAGGCCCACTAAACAAAGTTTGAAACATTTTAAGTCCTTGTGATTAATGCCCTTCAGAACTTTTTCACTTTGTTTCTTTAAGATTGTCCAGGCAGCCCGTGGTTTCATATCTATTTCCTTTTTATGTTCTTTGTTTTTAATTGTACATTTTTTCTACCTTTTTTATGATACAATTTTTCTTGTTTGGCAGTTTGATTAATTTGACATCATTTTGTTCTTTGCACTTAATTCCAAATCTCAGACTATTGATTCATGTTTTATCTCGATTTATGTTTTTGTGCTATGGTCTGTCGCTGATTGTTTGTATAGCAAGAGTCCATGAAATGATCACTGTATTTTGGGTTCAAGCTTTTTAATCCGCATTTTTCCAACTCATAACCACAAGCTGTTCTTCTCTGTGGAACTGAAAAAACGACATACATGATTTTATGGCCCTATAGCTCATTTTAAAAGAGTAAAAAGCAACATAGGGACTTCCCATATAACCCCAAGAAAGCAAGAAGATCAGGGATTTTATTTTTGGCCTTGTTTCTTCACTTTGATCCGATCTATTCACTCTACTTACTGTTGTTTTCATATACAGTTTAAAAGCATTTTAAATAACTGATAATGCTCATTACAAGTGTCCTGCATAGCCTTATGTTTAGGATCCTGCTGGCCACCTCTAAAATATTTATATGGCATAAATCATGGCACATTTTCAACTCTACTGGTTGATAAGATTTATTGGTGACTGTAGCCTGATAGCCAGGTGGTGACTGGGCAGGTCCAGGTGACCATAATAACAGTACAAGGGGCGCTGATAAGGGTTTGATAAAGATCAGTGTTGCTGGTCACCAAAATTGTAATACAGCCAAATCACAAGCAGACGTTATGTTTGTCTACCTAAAAATAATATGGAATGACAAAATTACAAAGTTATTCTGCCCTTTCATGACAAACATAGTTATTGTAGACCTTGCCTTGATCATATGGATCACCCCTATTTTTTCATTTAGTTTTGAACACATTACACTGCTCTTGATTTGTGTGAATAGTGTGATTAATATTTCCTTGTACAAAAGGCAAGTAGATACCGGTACTGGCAGGTTAAGCTGAACAATATTTTTTTATGGCTCTAGGAGTCAGTAGGACAGGTTTGAATGTTTGTCACTAAACCCCAGCGTGTGATCATGTTTTGTCATACAGAGGAGCCAACTGTCTTCAGTATCCCAATCAGTTACAGTGAGAAAGAAGATAAATGTTCTGTCACTGCAGGCATTTACACTTCAGAATCAGGATCAACACTTATCCAAACTTTTACTGTCTTGGATTTGTTGAAGATGAAAATTTTACAAACATTAGGGGCAGCGTGATGCAAGGGGTGAGAGCAGTGATCCTTGGAACTGAACATTCCTGGATCGATTCCCGGTTCCTCCTCGCCTTTGTTGATTACCAAGACACTGAAACCCTAACAGCTCAGCTGCGTTCTGCTCATGGTTCATCCATTATGGGTTAAATGCAGTGGTCAGATGTTGTGCTCTATGCCATTTCTTCATTAAGCAATCTATTAACTCTTCTACTAACTTGTGGTGGAGAACGGGATGAATACAATTGGTAAGTCATTAATCTTATAGTTGAAGAGGCGAATTTGAAAAACTACCGCCTATTTGGTTAAATGTTCTTTTTCATGATTAGTCATCAGTCAACTCGGTGTGTTTAATTCGTTTCCACTCCGGTCCAATAGGAGACGGTAGCGCGCCCGGAAAAACAAAAACTCGCTAAATCGATCTCTTGCTTTCATTACCGATCATGCATTGGGGAGGCATCCGAACAAAATAGAAAACAAAATCACATGACCTGTGTGCTGCTTATATGCGTGTCAGTTAAAAGCTAGTATTTTGTCGTAAGTTGATATATTTTACATCCCCTGAGGTTTGTTGGCGAGTGAGTGACTAAACATCATGTTACGACCGAAAGCTTTGACGCAGGTCCTGAGCCAAGCGAACACCAACGGAGTCCAGAGTACCCTGTGAGTGCTATTAGCTAACCTTTGTTTAGCTCGAAGCTAAAGCTGCCACAGTAGATGGAATAGCTAAGGTATTTTTAAATACTTCAACGTTTCTCCCGTCGGTGGTGACAGCTTAAGTTTTTTATCTGTATGCTCTTTTGGGTATAAGGTATTTTGTGTTGAATTGAAAATAAACCTTCAGTTTGTTCGGTTCGAATCCTAAGTTTTCTAACGTGTGCCGTAAAAACGTTTTCCTGATAAGCTGTAATTTAAGTCAATTGTGTTGAAACCCATGAACCAATTAGTTATATTTAAACAGCACTTAATGTCACTCAAACACATTTTACAAGTAACCACTAAAGTTATTCTCACTGAGTAGAAGACCTTATTATATCTATTGTAATTCCTTTATTTATTCTTATTTTTTTATATTTTCTATGATTGAGCATTAGAGAATGTTGGACGAAAGTATTCCCATTGTGCATGTGTGTGTGTGTGTGTGTGTGTGTGTGTACACACCCAGCTGATACATAGGTGGAAGTATTTCTCATGAATGTGATGAAAAAAAACCAGCAAATTTATCAGATTGAAGTGGTAGATGGATTTTTATGACTTGGAATTTATTTATTTATTTTTTGCTCAGAGATTTGGCTTTTTTATTGTGACATGTTTTGTTGACACTTTAAAAAAAATCCCACCTCCACTAGTTTACTGAATAATGAAGGATCCCTGCTGGCGTACTCTGGCTATGGAGACACAGATGCCCGGGTTACCGCAGCCATTGCTAGCAACATCTGGGCCGCCTACGACAAGAATGGCCATCAAGCTTTCAATGAAGACAAACTAAAATTCATCCTCATGGACTGCATGGTAATTGGCTTGTTTGAGTTCAACAGTTTGGCCAAATAAGAAATGAAGAAATGAAAAAAAGTTCTGTGATTCTATCCGTCAGGAGGGAAGAGTCGCCATCACACATGTGGCCAACTTGTTACTCTGTATGTATGCCAAGGAGACGGTGGGCTTTGGAATGCTGAAAGCCAAGGTGGGAACTCCAGCAGAGCAGACATCCCATGCTACCGAATACAGCATAAATATTGATGGACAATGCAAAGATAGTGCACACAAATATTTAAGCTGGTATTGAAAGATTCGCAGTAGATGCACAAATACTGTATATTTGGTATTAGTGATAGGTAGTAAAATAGCAGTTGTTTGAACCAGCTTCTCCCAGTGATGTCAGTGTGATCTAATCAACTAAGCCGTGATTAAGTCATGAAAATGGAGGGGTTCAGAGACACCTAATTCCCCAAAGGATAACTAACCGCAGCTCTCAACAGATGTGAGAACATAAATATAATTAAATTTAATAAATGGTTATCTAATTTTTGTGTAAAATTTCATTGTTATTCCAGTGACAGTCTTGCGAGAAACATCTTTTCGATTCCTCTGTATGTCTAGTGCATGCAGAGAAATTGACAATAAAGCTGACTTTGTCTTTGACTTTGGAGCCCATGAAGACAAAACAAGAAATAATAGAGGAAATATGTCACTCCTGTAATTACAGCAGGTTAAATGGCTTTAGTTTTCTTATCAATCTTTCTAAATTGAAATTAAATCTCCAGCCAAAAAAACTGCAAAATGAGTGAGGTAGCTTTCAGTCTAAATCAGGGGCATTGTGACATTTTTAATCAATAGATTTGCTATTTGAGATTTAATTTTTTTGATCTTTTATCAAGATATTAACCTGATCTGGAGGATTTCACTTTAGTTTACCATGGCAACATCTGTAGGAAAGTGAGCCATAATACAGATTTAAAGTGAACCTGAAGTTACTCAGCTCACCTGATAATCTTGCTTCTTGTGGCAGCAATTTAATGTTGTATGTGTGTATGAACGTGCGTGTGTGTTTGTAGGCAGAAGCCCTGGTGCAATATCTAGAAGAACCATTAACCCAAGTGGCTGCTTCGTAGAAGAAATGTATCACCGCCGAAAAGAAGGGGTCATGGAGTCACCTAATGTAGGCCTTGTTTATGAAGTGTTTATGTTCCATCTGTGAGTCAGAAATTTTGTATTCATAATCATGGTATTCAGTCTAATCAATAATATATGTTGTACTTTTTACTTTCCCTCTGGAACCTGTAATGCTTTCTCTTAACCTCTTATCTGAGTAACTTGTCCCTTGCCCCTTTTAATTGATTTGCACTTCCTGTTCAGGGATGTTCGGAACAGCATTGGATCCTATCTGGGTTTGATTAAATGCATACTATGAAATTGAGAAGGTCCATGAAAATTTCTGAAGTGTATTTAAACTCAATTGCAGTGTTTTGTTTGCATGCTGTAAAATAAACAATTAGAATTGATTTTTACACAACCGTCTTTCAGGTGGGCCAAGTGTTTGTCTCAAGCATACCAATTAGTTTAATTTGAAGAGAAAAAAGACAATCTCCAGACACTCCTTTATGCTGTCTTTAGATCTCCATACCAGTCATGTTTTTATACACTGCACAGAAAAATCACTCCCACATACAATAAGAAATTGCAGTCCCCCACTGCGGGACAATTAAAGGAATATTCTTTAGGTTCTCCACCTTCCTCCCACACTCCAAAAGCGTGCCATAGGTAATTGAAGACTGAGGTGACTTAAGTTGTGAATTAGAGACCTGGTTGTATGTTTTTATGTTGCCCTATGTTTGACAGGTGACTGGTCAAGGTTCAAAAAATCTGCCCCTTGTCACGCTATCAGCTGGGATTGGTGCCAGCCAACATGTGACCCTGTGTGTAGGATGAGGTGTACAGCTAATGAGCCTGTGAATGAAAATGTACACACTTGTATTAAAAGCCTTCAGTGAAAAGATAAAACGAGTTGAAAGCACCAACATGACTTTTGAAAACTAAAGATCCTTGTGTTTGCATCCGCTTCAAGTGCCATGGAATCTTAAAATCTCTGTTTAAAATTGACATATTATATCACAGTTTATTAACCAGATTTTTCCCTTCATTACAGATTTACAGACCAGTCGAGACATTCTAGTTCACTGCTGTAGCAAAGATAGTAAAGGTTTTGTGCCTCCCAGCCTGCTGTGAAGGAGCTGAAAAAAGGGTTGGGTTGTCTCATTGCTGTCAGATTCCCCTTGAGGACTGAAAGCTGTCTGATTGAATGAGGCAAAATATGTGAACTCTGACATGAAGAAGAACATATTTACTATATGTGATGCACATTCAGACTTTGCCATAACAGTAATAAATTGGGGGGGGGAGGGTGACAAAGAAATAAATTCCAGTGAATTCAAGGATGTTCCGTGGAGTCGGGGGTATTGGTTTGTTGCATTTTTGATGATGATTTCTTTTTTAATATATTTTTTTCAATATTTTTGGGGAGAATTTGTAGACACGAGAAGTAAAGCTTAAATGGATTGGCTTCCCATGAACAGCATAAAATATATTCCTAATTAAAAGGTCAAGTAAAGGCTTATAAATGTAAGAGGTTAGATGTATAAAATATTCACACTGTGTTTACAGCACTTACTAAACAACAGCACAAAGTCTTTTACTAAAGGCAGCAAATTAAAAAGACAGGGAAAATAATGGAAAGATTAAGATAGAAATAAAATCATCAGTAAATAAAGCCCTAAAAAATCTGAAATCTGGAGCGTTAGATGACAGAATAGTTAAATCCAACTGTTCAGCAGTGCATTCAAATCAAGTACCAGTGACCAGCGAAGCAACATGATTTTTTGTCAGATAGATTGAAATTCATTATTTACAGGTAAGTGACATGTATCTGCTGTCTAAAGCAGATCAATGCAGACTTTTCACAGTTTTTTGGAAAATGATCACTCTTCGATGGCTTATCCACTCTGGTTGGAGTAAAAGCACTCGCTTCCTGCTTTTCTTTTTTCCTGCAAACAATAATGAGACAAATCCACCAGGGGGCACCTCGTAGAGTCAGCTGCCAGTCGTCCTACCTGAACAACCTGCCTTCCACCTTCTCCAAGGCTCCATTGACACTCCCTGAAGGAAACCCCGCCCCTCTCCTCCACACAACGACCTGCTTCCTTCACTCCACATGTCCTTTTCAAACAGTACAGCCTGCTATTAACCCAGGGAGGCCTTGTTGTGCCCCGGAGTGCTCTCTGTCCTGAAGGCCAAGGTTGTGAGGGGCAGGTCGTATCTGAGTGTCATCTTACATCCAGCCTCTGGGTGCTGCAGAACAGCGGAGTAGGGACACTGGATGGACATAACATGGGGTCAGATGAGGCCTACAATTTTGTCTTCAAGGGTGAGCCCATTGTTTCTCCTGATCATTTTATTTCAGCCTTATTCCTTGACGAGAGGCTTTTTCTATCAAAATATCTATTTCCTTTCTCCTCTGAGTTGTACTTCCTTATTGAATATTAACCCTGCAGTAAACTATCTGAAGGTTTAGGGAGTAACAGTTCACTCAGCTTCCTGCTGCATAGAATTCCTCAGGTATTTGCCCCAGTGCCTATTGTCTAAAAAACTTCAGGTATAAAGAGCTGCAGTCTTATTGTGGCTTTATGATTGTGTCTTTTTGAATACTTATGAGAGATTATGGTTGTAGTCAGGATGTGTTTTAAATTCCTGCTTATCAGTTGTCTTCTGTGCAGAATAACACAACAGTGTCATGGTTAAATCCCAAAGAGAAAAGCAGATAAGATTTCAAGTACACGTTCTAAATATTTAAGTGAGACCAGAAATGGCTCTCCATTTCATCAGGACTTGATTTTCCAGCATTGAGCTGGACCTCCGAGTCTATTTGACCTCCAACCCAATGAGGAACAGTATCCTGACTATGTTTTTAAATACGTTCAATCAATGTGCTAGGATATGCAACAGTTATGGTACATGGTACATTTATGGTACATGTCACTCAAGCACGAATATACAATCAGTGTAATAATCAAACTTCAGAAGCAAAATACCATTTCTAGTAAAGGCAGAGATTTGTACTGAATCAGACACTGAAATACAAAGTTGCAAACAGTAAAGGGGAAAATAAATTATATAAAATGTATTAAGGAAGAAAATTTCAGAAGAAGGAAGCCAGGACAAGCAATCCTTAAAATCAAGCCTGTCAATATCAAAAGAAACGGAATATCAATGGATTTCCAGATAATATTTTTTAAACTTGAATTATTAACTGCTTTTATATAATTTCAACTGATTCCATCAAGCATTTTTTGCTAATGTTCAGGCAATTTACTTATTTACAGAAAAATTGTTCCTAATAATTAAATAATTTCTTGCATTGTTCACAATGAGCTTCAAGCCATCTTTGGCTTTCTTATTTTTCCTTTTTTAATGTTGACAGTTCATACCTGGCATTTCTTATCACTTTAACCACAATTAGGTTAACATACTGAGGGAAAATTAGTAAAACAAACAAGGGATAGCATTATGTATATCATTTTTCAGCACAACATAATGTGCTTCAATCTCACAATTATCTAATTAGTTTTTTTTTTCTCTATTTCACCCTCATGCATACAATTGATTCCAATGAAATATCTTTGCAAACTATGTCATCTATAACCGTGTACGTAATTGGATGCTGCTCTGCCAGTCATTCCAGATGCCATTGTGTGTTTGGTCTCCTTATAGCCTGGCTCCTCAGCTCACTTCTTCTGCATTCACTGATGTCATGACTCCAGCTTGCCCTCCTGACCTGAGCCATAGGTCCACCTTAAATTGGCCTAAAATGTGTGACTGTGGTGGCTTGGGACTCTCAAAATGTAATCAAATGTGCATTTTCATTGAAAGAAAGCAATGGGATGTTTTTTTTCTCCAATCATAGACAAATCATACATCAACATTAGTATTGTGATACTAAATCAATGATTTGAAAAGAAAAAGCATTTAACTGTCTAAAATGTTCATATGCACAGACAGGTACAAGGGAACTTTAAGATCTTCACAAAAAGTTTACAGCGTGCTGTCTAAATATATATTGTGTATCTATCTATTGTTTGGTGACAGAAAATAAATAGATCCATGTTGATGATTAAACAAAAATATACTTCCCAATTTGGTCAATAATCAGTACTTCACAAACAGCAATTAAAATATCAACAAAGGATTATCAGCATGCCAGGATTAATCTTTTTTCTGCTGAGCAGGACCTTGAGGAGTTCCAGGTTTCCATGCATTAGTGAAACAGTTGCAATTCCAGTCCTGAAGGTCATGAAAACAAACAGAAGCAGACCATAATGGCATCAAAATTCCCTTTAGCTTTCTCAGCAGCGACCCAGCAGGCTGGCGGGAAGCTTGACCTGAATCACCAAGGACACCAGTTGTACTGTTTGCTTAAGAAGTTACTGAGTAGTGGAAGGAACGAGGAGGAATCAGGTAGTCCTTTGTCAAAAACTGTAAGAACGACGAAAAGCACAGTGAACAATTACCAGAAATACAGGAAAAAAGTGTAAATAATTTCTTGACAAGACCTAAAATTTCAGTTTAAATGTACAGGACTAAGAATCCTCTCATCTAAGGGACAAAAAATGAGGAAATAAAAGCTGCTTGTGCATTTTCTTACAAGTACAGTGATTAGTGAATAATAAATGGAAGTTATTGTAGATTTGAAGTTCAAAGGTCCCTGCTGCTAAAATTCCAAAAATGATAATTGACCAGTGTAAAATATAACTATGTAACACAACTAATCTGAACTGAAGTTCAGTGGATTAGAGCTCTCACGGTTCCTCAAAATTCCAGAAAAAGTTGATACATTTTCAGTCAAGAAAAATGACTCCTATTTTCCCCCAAGCTTATCAAAACTGACAACATTGACATCTGAAAGGGCTGAGTTATGTAAATGACAATAGTACAATTAAACAATTAAATGGTCATTTATGGCTGAGGCCATTTTGAATTGTCTGATAAAATGTTGATTTTCCAAAAAGAGAAGCATGTGTGAATTTAAAGTGATGTCCTCATTTATCTTTCTAATGGTCAACATATCTTTTAAATGAAGCGTTTGTCATTTGTAAGATTCCTCAATTATTAATCCAAGGAATGATAAGGAGCGTCATCTTTGCACAACCCAAGGTAAATGACCTGTTTGTGCCCCATGAAGTTAGATCTCAGAAAATCAAAGAAAATTGAAAAACAGGTGGTGAAAATGTGTCGCGCAAAGTGGAGCATAAATGCAGGACGATTTGAGTAAATTGTCCAGTCAGATGACACAGAGTCCATGTTATCGGTTTGACGTCTTGCATCCTCAAGTCCTCATATGAGGGTCAGAAGCAGAATCAGCAAATTACCTCAACCAGTGTTCAAACAATGACTGGAATAGATCTCATTAACTATTACCAGGTGGAGCCGTGGTTAGCGCTTCCCTCTCAGAGCAGGAAGGCGCCTGGTTCAATCCCGTCGGGGGGCCTTACAGTGCTGAGTTTTTATGTTGTTGTTTGCGTGGGGCTCCTCTAGGTTTGCGTGGGGCTCCTCTAGTTTTTAAGCTTTCCAACCAGTCAAAAAGCATGCAACTAAATTGCCCAGACATGTGAACGGGTGGTTGTTTGTCTGTATATGTGGCCCTGTGATCGACTCTCACACAATTACGGCTGGGATAGGCTCCAGCCCCCCATGGCCCTAAATGCAGGTTAAGCCATATAGATAATGAATGATTGAAATTTTGTCTTTGTGCTAGTGTGCATTGTGTAACAGCCTGCCAGTACAGTTTGGAACTTGTGTCAAAACTTGGCACCCTGGTAGGTAACAGCTACTTTAAAATGTACCAATTTGTAGCCCTGAAAATAGCTCTGGTTGAACTATTTTTTTTAACGTATGGTTAAATTTCTATCTGTTATGTCTGATATGCTCCTTTAGGTTATTAAAGACTGAATTCTTGCTGCCAATTTTGCTGATGTTAAAAGATAGAGTTCGCTGACAGGTTACGAATTCATAACAGCACAATTTAACTTAATGTGGGTGCTTTAGTAGATAGAGGCTAACCCATTTATTACATGGAATTACAGGCACTGAACAAAAATATGTGGAAATGAGGCGTAGATCCACATGTAATAGCAGTGGAAACTTATTAAACCAAATTATCTCGGAGCTCAGAAGTTGCCCTGGAATTATCAGATGAAAGCCTGCAGATATCCCTGTGCAGCTGTATCTTCTGAATGTGGTCATACTTTCCAAACTGTTTCGGCTCAGCCAAGCCTTTTTTTCTCTGTGAGTCAGCAAGTCCCACTGAAACCCAAACATTAGTCAATGAAATGTACAGAGGAGGGAGCGTGTGTTCTTTCTTGCCCTATTTGCACAATAGGTAGGCAGCGCTGATCGAGAAGAAAGGAAGTAACAGCTTGACTTGTTCTGCCTGATGCAGAATCAGTTCACACTTTAAAAAAACCAATGGTTGCATTGTGAGAGGTTTCTGTCTCAAAGGTTGTCCATTTATAGGGGGAAGGGAGGTGGGCTCAAAGCGAGTATGTAGAGGGAATAGCAGATACAGATTACTGCTATGATTTCCACAGGAAGTTGTGTTAATGTGCAATGTGCTGTATAGATATGAAACTGTGAGATAGATAATTGTACTGAACTCCATTCGGGATTAAAAAAAACATTTAAAAATTGTTTGGTCTATCTCTTGTGTTCATGTGACATGACAAACACAAGTAAATATTTTCTAAGACCCAGCCGCAAGATGTCATCACTTCAGTGCCATTTAAGTCTGTTAATTGCTGTGAAAAACCTCACTAAGCCTATTCTAATGATCAGTTGATTTCCCTAGATGATTTTTGAAAGTCGAACAAAAACGATGAAACACCTGCCCACCAACAACCCAAATCTGACAATCTCATCATGTGTGTCAAATCCCTTTGCTATATCTCCCATGGTCTTGTGTTTATTGCGTTTTTTTGTTGTTGTTAATTTTCTCGTCACCTCCCCAGTATGCAGACTTAACTTTCCAATGTCATAACTGCCTACTGAAATACATTTCATTACAACTCACTATCCTCCATCTCTCCACATGTCCCCTCTGTTCTGCATGCTTTTGCTAAGACAACTAATAACTACCAGGGGATGCTGCTGTTTTTAATGCGGGACGTTATCTTCCTTATGTTATAGTTAACCTTTGTGCCAGATTTGTAGTACATACAAGAAAGAAGCACCTTGACTAAAGCCTTCTTGGGAAGAAGCACGAGGGTATTGGCTAACATGTCTTGGGTTTGTCTTCATCACTCTGTGTGACACCTTGCGGCTCGTCCCAGGTCATTTATTTTAGCTGAGCCTGAGCAATTAAAATCTGCTGCTTTAACCATGTGATATTTTAGTTATAGTTCAATTCAACCAATAGAAAAAGTAAAAATGTTTGAATTGATGAAATGCTTGTCATTTTTCAGCACTACAACTTAAATCCAGGGTTAAAATGTTTTGCAGAGAAGTTGATCAGAATATCATGAGTTTTCTCTGGCCATGGGTAGAATGGCTGGTGAAACTTGTAGTTGGGTCCGGGTTATCCGGCACTGTGCTGCTTTTTAAAAACACTTCTGTGTATTGTGTTTTCTGTAGTTGTTCTAATTGGGGAATCTGGTGTCGGAAAGAGCAATCTGCTGTCCCGTTTCACCAAGAATGAGTTCAACCACGACAGCCGCACAACCATTGGAGTGGAGTTCAGTACGCGGACAGTTCTGCTCAATGGCTTCACCATCAAAGCCCAGATCTGGGACACAGCGGGGCTTGAGAGGTACCGGGCCATCACATCAGCGTGAGTGCAGTAACTCACAGCAGCCGGAAAAGACATAATGCAAATACACACACTTTAGCTCTTTAACAAACATATGTATGTGTCTCAGGTTTACCCCTTTGAAAAAATCCTTTTATTTTTATAGTATCCTACAGTTTCATTCTAAAGACCTTTTGTTGAAGTATTAAAACTGCTTATGCATCAGTAACTGATTACCTGCAGATTTGTTTCAGAGATTTTATCTGTTAACCGGTGGAGGTGGATCCTGTCTTTGGTCGAGAGCCTGGCAGGCAAATCAGTCAGCTGATACCAGTTTCACACCGTATCAAAACTTTACGGGTTAATATTTTACTTCTGATTTAATCAGTTGGCTATATCTACATTCTCAAATGGACCCTCATGCTCCATAGATGTTGATGATAGGTTGAGTGCAGGTTATTTCATCAGTGTCCGGACCTCTCATAACCATTTGACTCAGACCCTGATGGCATCTAACATTGATACCATGTTGTTGTCAACGAACCAAAATGCATGTTTTCTAAACCTCCAAGTCAATGTCGACATAATGTAAACAAATGTCTCCTTTTGTTTTGGTGTAAGGTTTGCATTTCACAACTGTCTGAAACCACGCTGACCTCTATTTGTCATGAAGACAACACTTTTTTGACGTGGAGTTGATGCATAATGGCATTTTAATGTCGCTCATACTGTTTCTGATTTATAATCATTGTACATTTTAAAATTCAAAGTAATCAATATCAGATGGTGTCAAAAATCTGCAATCTGGTGGATCAGGTTCAAACAACAGTTTCAAAGCCCAACCTAGTGAGTATGATGGATGGTTACTACGGTAAAATGTCACAAACATACTCCAGGTCACAAACACTGGTTTTATAGTATAATTAAGTTGCAGACATCTTGTATCCAGCTGTGCAAATATTTACATATACTCTGGAATTTTCAATGGGGAAAAGGAAGGAGGTGGGGATAAAGTTAATTACTCTGAATATTTTTTGTGTGTTTGGAGTGGCTCTTTGATGGTATATGAGTCCTAGCATAGAAAAGGGTGAAGCTACAGTACCTTCCAGATTAAAGATTTCGTGCCTGTTTTGATGTGGGGCTGTTGAGCAACATGTATGTTGTCATGTTAAGACGGTGCTGTTATCAGTCAAAACACAAGCGAGGGCAGGCAATGATCCACAGGGGCATCTCACATGACCAGAGAAACCATCAGCTCATCCTGATCACCCAGTCTCTGTGAAGCTCCCTTGAGCTTGCTTCGAACAGGGGCCTTGATTCAACCTTCTAGCATTATGAATATGCCCCGGATTAATTCTCTTTTGATTTTGTTGTTAAATTGAAGCAGGAGGACCTAAAGTGTGCCAAAAGTGGTATTAAAGCAATGAAACCATGTCTTTTTTCATTTTCATGCCCAGGATAAAAACAAATTCTGGGGATATCCTACACTGCGAGATGAGCAGCCTCTCTGACACCCTGGCTTTTGAGTAATTTTTGAATAATTACTCCTGTCATTAAAGTCTCCCTCCCATGGAATTTCCCATTTGAGCTCTAACCAGCTGCTAACACCTATTAAACTGGAATTAATTATGGTGTCTAAGGAGGGGAGCCATAATTTTAATGGGAGGGAAGTATTGATTGGTTCATGACATCTCAACAATTGTCTGTAATTTTTTTTAAATAGACAACTGGAGAAGTTGCATACTATATCTTAATTCAGACAGAACAGGACAAAATGTATAAATACAGTATACAGTATATATTTTTTTATACTCTGAATACATTGAGAGAGAGAGAGAGAGTGGAAATGTATTTGAGTGACATTGCCAAGATGCATAACAAATTTCATGGAAATTGGCAAATAATAATGATAGTTTTAAACTAAACTGAAAGAAAGCATCCTAACAAGTAATACGGAAATGACCTTAAACATCATAAAATCACCAAAATCCAGCAAAGAGATCTGAGCAAAATCCGAAAAAATGCTAACAAAATCAGTTACTGATTAAAATAATTTCAAAGTGGTTATGTCATATGCACATTTAGGAAATGTGCTTCAGTGTAGAATAAAATTCTTCCTTTGCTGTCTACAGTGAATGCCTGATAGAGTAGCATAAGTATTAATAATGTAGTAAAGACATAAGGAACATGGTAGAAGAAAGGCCTTTATTGTCATGTACAGTTCGACATAGAGCACAACATCAGCATAATTTTGACCACTGCATTTAACCCGTCATGGATGCACTGTGAGCAGAAGGAAGCTTGTTAACTCTGGAGATTAAACCTGGGGCCTCATACACGCAAAGCATGTATGGTCAGGACTTAAAATTAAAATAACAAAAACTAACAGCTCAATGAAAGGCGGCAATATGCAATTACATAATCTGGGAGTCGCATCAGTTTTACTTCTTCTAGTAATCGTATCTGTAATAATCGTAATAATAAGAAGTAATCGTATCCGTAATAATCATAATAATCTTCATAGGCATAATAGTCAGGAGGGTAAGAGTAACTGCTTTACTAAAAGATCTCACTTATTTCGTCTTTTGTATCTGACATAAGATTTCAAACATAGACCATTCCATTTACAGATTGAGAAAAATGTAAGCATCTCAGTGTCAAACGGAGATGTTGCTGTGTAACTCAACAGGTATTACAGGGGAGCAGTGGGTGCCCTTCTGGTCTATGATATCACCAAACACCTGACATACGAGAGCGTTGAGCGCTGGCTGAAGGAGCTGTATGAACATGCCGACCCCCACATCGTGGTAATGCTGGTGGGCAACAAAACTGACCTGGAGTCAGAGAGATCGGTGCCAACTGAGGAGGCCAAAAGCTATGCAGGTACTGAGATACAAACAAATTGCTAAGAATTAAAATTCTTTTTCTGCCAGTGTTGTTTCGGTTTTATTTGACACACACGCACACACACACACAATAGCAATCTATTTAATGATGAATCCTGAAAGATGTGATAGAGGACAGAGCTCTAGTTGGTGAGGGAAAAAAAATCTTGCAAGAAAACATGGACTAAGTGCCGGTAAATTCTGTCCTGTCCAAAGCAAAAGCTTGAAACCAGAAGCATAATATTAATTCAAATAGAATACTTATTTCACGAGGAGGAGGGAGTTCATGCCAGAAAGTAATAATACGATACCTGGTGATTAAAATAACCAATTTTATTACAGGCTCCAATAGCACAAAAAAATGCTAAATACAATAATACATGCTAATTGTAGTATTTTGTTTTAGAATTTCCTACTTTTTGACAACCAAGTTTATCCAGAATCTCAAATCATGGGCAGTTGATTGTGCATGCATACTATTGGTAACACAAGATACAATAACAACCACAAAACTATAATAAATACTCATTAAGTATTTTGTTTTCTGTATCAAGAAAAGAAGAGTCTTTTATTTCTGGAGACTTCAGCATTGGGATCGACCAATGTCGAGGCTGCGTTCAACAATGTCCTTGCTGGTAATGTATTTTATTTTATTTTCATTCATGACTTTTCTCATGTTTTGTTTGTTGATTTAATTTTACTTCTTCTGTTGTCTTTTTCGTGTATTTTTTGTCCTTTTTCAAAATTCTTACAAGCAGTAAAAAACAACAAGTCAGACTTTCATTCAAACCAGCCCAGACGTTTGGCGCACAGGTCCAGAACAAATCTATTGAGCTTTTTTTCATAACGGCATTTTCACTAATTTCTCTGGAAACATTGCACAGACCCCAGCAGGGATTTTTGCACCCTCAGTGTTTTTTTAGTTTAAGATGTGTGAATGATACATGCTGAGCGTCGAACAAGAAGCGGGGGGGTATTTGTTTCCATTTGTTCCACAAGTTCATTGGTTTCCTTCAGTTTCTTCCTTGTGCTCCTCCTTGTGCTCCTCCCCAAAGATGTTTAAATCATAAGCCTGATTACACAAAGTTTCTCACTGTCATAGTAACTACTCTCTGCCATGTGACCCTGTTCATCTCAGCGGCTGGAGGTCTGGAGAAAGTTTTGGCCTTGAAAGGGTCAGGATAAGATGACCTTTTAATGTCAAGAGGCACTGGTTTGACTGGCATTGTGCTTTAAAGTAATCTCCTGTGGAAGGAGCACCTCTTGAGCATGCTCCCTTTTTTCTTTTTGTTTTCCATCAGATTTTTGGTCTGTGCTGAGGTCTAAAATTAGTTGCATATGTGCTTTTTCTGTGGTACTGAAAGGAATAGATCACCGCGAAATAAAAATTCCACCATTATTTACCCATGCCAAGAGAAAGCTGGGTACATTTTCCAAGTATTTAAAACAATTACACAGGAAAAAAACAAACTTGATTACAATGTAATAAAACAGCTTAACAATGTCAAATGCCTCCATGCTGATCCTCCAGTGTAACCCCAGACTGAAACAAGATTGAGGAGGAAAATGTTTTTGCCAACTGTTTGGTAACAGATGAATCGAAAAAACATGAAAGGAGAGAAAATGTTCTGCAAAGTGAATAAACCTGCTGATAGAGCTGCCATGATTGGACACAGGATTTGAACAATAGCTTTGATTTAAAACTTTTTTAAAAAGCCACTTGTAAGACGAGAGAAGAAAAATATCTCTGTCTTCATCTTCATATTTAAAATGAAGACTTCTAGGAATTCAGGCTTGAATGACGGATTTTTGTGAAAATGTAATTTCCTCATATTGTCAAGTACACGTTAGACTTTTGTGTGTCCAAATATTTAAATATAGTTGTTGGTCCAGATTCCTGAACTTCTCAAAAATGTATGAGGATGATTCAATTTACTTGTTTTATTTATTTTTATTTGTATTTACTTCAAACAAAACAAACACACCTCCAACAAACAGCATGAAATCTATGTTTCACAGGTTTTTAATGTCCAACACAAACAGAATGTTCATTTACAGATGATGGGGAAACCAGCACAGTTGCTGGTTGTTTGATAAAGCGATGAAGGTCAAATCTTCCCCAGAGAACTTTGATGTGACTCTGTATCCAAGAACCCTTGAATCATATTAGAATATTGAAAAAGTATTTAATGTTTTTTTCACAAAACCACCTGCATGTTCCTGTCCAGTCCTAACTCACTGTAAAGACATGGTTGTGTCTGCGGTCTCAGAGATTCACAGGAAGGTGAGCAGTCAGGAGGTTCCTCGTGGCTCCATCAACGCTGTGACTTTGAGCAGCTCCAGAGCACAAGCCACAGAAGAGCAGAAGCCCTGCTGCAGGAGCATCTGATCAAACCCTCCTTCAGGGGCCTTGTCGGGGAGAATGCCAGGCATAGTTCTTCTCCACTTTCAACCCACGGTAGGGGTGGGCGCCACATGGAAACCTTGGTACCAAAGCCACTCTAACTGTGCCAGTGTGAGTGATGTCTCTTTTGACTGATTTAAGGTGCGCAAGCTACGTGGTGGCTCTTATTTGATTCATAAATGTGAATGAAGGAACTGGCAGGTTAATCAACATGAATTTGTTACCTGAGGAAAATAAGAAAAAGGTAGATGTTTCATCGCAATGGTTCAAATTCATTTTTTGTCTTTTGTTTTTTTCTTGCGCCAACATTTTTACTTTTAATGTTTCTTTTTCTTTTAACCTTTGGCCATGGCAGCCCCCAACTGTAAAGCACAGTATGTAAAATATATTTAAAAAAATCTTCATCAATTTCAAAACTCATGCACAGCTTTTAGAAAACATGCTACAAAACATTCGCAACACACAAAGGAGTGAATTTTGTAACATCATAGGTCAGAAACTCAGACAAGCAGCATGCCCGCACATGAATGTCATTTTTTTCTTTTCCCAGGAAACACTTCCTTTGTGCTTGTCTATTTGCAACATCAGCTTTTTGAATAAGCTTAATATAAAATTCAGAGATCCATTTCAGTATCTTTTTGGGGTATGAGTTTGTTTTTTTTATGTGTTGGGGTTCAAGCTATCTCATTTGTTTTCCAATGTCTCCTGTTTGAAACATTTTGCAGTGCTTTAGTCCCTTAATATTTCTGAAACATTTTATGTCACAGTTTTCATTTTTCCTTTTTTCTTAACATGTTGTGAACTTTTGCAACACTTTTCTAAACTTTGTGGTATTGTAAATAGTTGAAGCATTTTATTTAGTGAGCCCATTTGTAAAGAATTTGCATTGTATTTTTTAAATGCAGCAGCTGAAACAGTTATTGTTAGAGTTTGCCTTGCGTTTCTCATGGTGCAGTGGGTTTACCTCTCAGGACCGCCATTCCAACACCCTCCGGAGACTGCCACTGTAAAAAATTATATGTTGCCTGGTTAGATGAAAATTATGTCAAATGATAAATGAATAAAATTAATAACTGTGAGTTCCACTGACACTGGTGTGAGTGTACTCCAGCTGACGATCTGCAATGACACTGATTGCATTTCTTTTCAGAAATAAATTATTAACCAATGATGAGTTTGACAAGGCTTTTTTTTACTGTTGTTTTTTTTTAACTCAAGATGTTCGGACAGAACATGTTCGGTTTATAATTAGTTGATCAATATTTTTTGGTTATGCTTATGGTAATAACAGAAAAATCAGAAAACATACAAGGCAAAAATACAAAATATGCAGTTTAATAGATTTTAATGGCCACAAGACAAAATTACTTTGCATACTTTTTTTCAATTTTCAAGACAAATTAGCAATAATTCAACCAGGAATAAGATGGTCTAATCTACCACAGCTTCTGTGTACATGACACACTTTTCGCATACACATATAAAGTCAGAAAGAGCCAGACAATTGTAGTCAAACAGTAATTGAGACAAATAAAAGAGTTGAATTTTAAGGACTCTTCAGGCATGATATCTCCTGTCCTCGCTGAGATGAAGTCTCCCAATTAACGCTCGCAGAAGGCAGGTTGAGTGATGATGCAGAATTCATAGGTCTGTCTAAAATACTGGAGAGATATGATAAAATGTATTTCTTTCTTGTTGTAAATAACATAACTGTTGACCTAAAGCAGTTGTCAGTTGGGTGGAAAATTAATGAATTGGTTGATAGAGACTGGTAAACAAGAGAGGCGGGTTTGAATCAACCTTGACCTTTTACAGAACACTGGGTGTTAGCCAGTCTGTGTCGTCTGTCTGATAGAATGGGCCCGGAACACAACGTCAAGCAGGTTTTAAAACCAGAGCACAATTCTAAAGGATTTCAAATCTGAAAAGGAAAGTAACTGCTGATGACTCGTGTAATTATACTGTCTATGCTACAACTGTTCTGTTTTCCTAAAATGTTGGGTCAAGAACTACCTCCATTGCTCAGCTGAGACATGTTATCCTAAGATTATAATATTCATCTATAGGGTAATAATATTACTCATACATTATATTGAGAAAATATAATGCGTGTTAAACTATTTTAAGAGAATGAAAAACATTTTTCTCTTTTAAACTAAAGACATCAAACATATACTTTATTTGTGGTAAACATGAAAAAGATTTCGGCACCTGATACGTAGATAAGTGTCTGTCACTATTAATTAAAAATATGTAATTACTAATGAGTGATGTCGTAATGAATGATAAGCCTACTGCAATGGCAGTACAATTTACAATAAAAATCTTTATTTTACAGCAAAAATCAATTTTCATTGGAAACCCTAATATGATTAGATTGCTATCACAAAAAAACACAAGATATAAAGTATGTGTAATAGAATGTGTCTCCAAGTTTTTATTTTATGTATTTTGACAGATATTTCACTTTTAATAAATACTGAAAAATACAATCAGCCACCTTCTGATCTTTGATTCAGTGTTCACTCATTTATTGTCTACTTGCTCCAAAAAACGGTCTGTTTTGGACAGGATTATTTGAAAATAATCAATGATTGAATTCTGTTTGTAAATTTTGTTTTTAAATGGTAGTTTAGAATTTAAAATTGTCAATTGTTTTACATTAAATTTGATGATGTATTAAACATTATGAATCCATTTACACAGGACTTGAACATCCAGGCTTAGTATGCAATATGCACCTATTATTATCATAATAATTACTGTCATCTATATCTGCCCTCCGTGTCATTGCAACAATACTACTACTACTACCTCTGCAACTAATACTCTATTACTGCATCTAATACTACTGCTTCGTCGTCTCACCTGTTGGGGATCGGAGAGCAGCTGACGTCATCTAAACCAACTCACAGTTGTTAAACCATGAAGGACACCGAAGCGGACCAATCAACTCATCGCTCCTGACAGGTGTCAATCCGCTATTGACCACTAGGAGCGAAGAAGAGGCGGTAAGGAATTGACGTTGCGTCGCAGCCCCGGTTATGACAAGTGACAGTGGGTGAGGAAGGCGAAAGGAAACTTTTTCAGGTACTAGTTGTCGTTGCTGTAATTGTTTTTTTCAACCAGTTAATAGCACTGTAACCCCACAGCTACTCGTCATTTTCTTCTGAGGAGGCATTCTGACTGTTTTCCGTGCGAAGCTGAAGTCGTAAAGCGAGGTCCGAGCGGCTGAATATACCAGAAGTTTGCCAGACGAACAGTGACGTCAAAAAACAACCCAAGAAAAGAATAAACTATGACCAACAGAGAAGACGAATATGACTATCTTTTTAAAGGTGAGTCGCTTTTTCTTTTCTTTCTTTATTTTTAATCATGCGGCTAGTTAGCTTACTTCCAGCTAAATGAAGCTCACCTGTGCGCGAGTGTCACTTGATGCCAAGTTGTCACAAGTGGCTGCCCGTCACTCCTGGAGGACACGTATCCCTTCGAGACAAACACAATGGCAGCTGCGGGACACTCGTTTTTGCTGTTGTTTTCGCGAAGGGACACATGGGGAGTCGTGACAGAACGTTAAAGCTGCTCGGCCCTGCGATTGCAACATTAGCCAGCAGCTCAAATGCACTCGGAGCTAGGCGGTATCTGCTGTGGGCTCATCATCTCACAGGCCGATGATGCAACCGTCTTGGGATGCAGCGTCGGTCAATAAGGGGCTATAATCCTCTGGGCTTGTCGAGTCAAAAGAGCCTCCCTTTAGACTTGACAAGGGAGTTTGTGCTCCTGACTGAGTTGTACCGTTACTCTAGTGTCTGTAAAAACAACAAACTACGCCAATTAACACCCGATATGTGCTTTAAAAAAATGGTAGGATGTCTTATCAATGGTCTCAAGTAGCGTGACTTCCTGGTTGTCTTCCTGTCAAGGATTGTTTTCCCGACTGTTTATAAACAATGAAATATATTACTACTCGTCCACTTCTATGCTATAACTTTTCTCGGTAAGGTTCCATTTTATTAATCCCTCTTTATAGGAAAATAGGCCAGATGAGATTTATCAATATGGCGTTTCACTAATTGAGAACGTAAAGGACGGAAAGGGTTGAATTGACTCGATAAAAAAGGCACTGCCTGATGAGCCCATATTTTTATGAACTAGAAAAAGTACATGGGCATGTGTTCTAAAAATGTAAGATGGGAAGGGGGGAAGGGGGGTTTACTTTTATATAGACATCTTAAGGGGAAATTAACTGCCAGTTCTGCTCAAGTATATATCCCTGAACAAGCATGTATTGTCAAACTGGAAATACCTGTATGGTGTGTCCTTTTGTGTGTGTGTGTGTGTGTGTGTGTGTGTGTGTGTGTGTGTGTGTGTGTGTGTGTGTGCGTGCGTGTGTGTGTGTGTGTGTGTGTAAATCCCACACGCACACA
>CAAKHD010004779.1:58193-80497 GCA_901007705.1 Fistularia tabacaria
TGTGTGTGTGTGTGTGTGTGTGTGTGTGCGTGCGTGTGTGTGTGTGTGTGTGTGTGTGAACACCTCACGCATGCACAGAAAGTATGTCCCAGAGAAACCACATACACACCTTGTTTTCAGACCAAGTGACACAGTACCAAATTTCAAATTTATGTAAATTGTGCTCAGCAGTGCAAGGACTCTGATAAGGCACCATTGGCCACTTCAAATCTTTTGTTTAAACCAGAAGAGATTTTTGTTATTTCCGTTGATTTGTTCTCTAAACCTCCCTTTGTCCCTCACTCTCTGATAATTTGAGTCAAAGTGGGTGAGTCACCTTCAGTCCTTTCCATGATGGACACACCAACACCTGAATTGTCCAACATACATTTATTGTGTGTTGGTCATTGGTAGATGACTTACAATAATGACCCTCAAATCTTTTCAGATTTTTTTGCTCATCTGTATGCCGATCTCTCTCTACTCACCATACCGAATTAAAGCCATCTTTTTTAGAAAATCTGCATACATATACATGTGTTCACAACATGGAAATTACCACCGTCATTCACCAGAAAACCTGTTACGTAATCTAATATAAGGTATTGGACAGCCGGGCTTTGCCTCTGTGACACTGCTTTGAAATAAATTGTTACTATGCATACCTTCTCTCCATTTCAAGGCATCCAATATAGTCTCACAGAAAAGATAAAGCAGATCAGTATTTTCATGTTGTTTTATTATGTTGAGGAACTTAATAGACAACAGGGTTGTATGACATGACTGCGGTGTTTTGTCTGTTGAGCTGGAAAATGAAAACAATAGGGATGTGTATGGGTGTGTAACCTAGCCATCATATTTCCTGTATGATGGCGGACAACCTGGAAATAGTTTCTTAAGGATTTTTGTCCTCCACCCAAGATCTTTTGTGCAGGACCCAAGGTTTGAGTGTCAGTGATTCTTTTCTGACATTGGAATGGGCCAAGTCACTGCTTGGATACTTTGTCCTCAAAGGCGTTCAGGTTCAAGACTATATTTCATTTAAATTTTCATCTAAAAAAGATTTGTGGAATCATCAGACCTCAGTTTTTCTTCAGTCAGCCCTAAACTTGGACATTTTTAACACCACTGTTTGCACAATTTCCCTTAAGAATAAGCTGTATTACTTAAATGTAAGACGAGGCACAATGAGGAGTTTGTCAAGGCAATTTCAACATTCCATATGAACTTCCTATTTTCTAATAGAACACTGGTGTGTTGGGCCGGCATGTTCCTTTTAACACACTGACTCATCTCACAATTGTGGAAGTAGCTTGCTGACTAACACTCATGAAAGTGTCATCCCACCAACACACAATGTGTTTTTTAAAACATGTAGTAGAGGAGGTAGCACTCAACAAAGGCCTTCGTCTTGATTCTCACAATTCTTTAATGAGCACTGATAAAAAGCTCACTGTTTATAAAAGTTATTCTTCACACTACCAAATAAAAATAGCGAAGAATGGGATTGTATCAAAATAGATAAACTAGTTTGCATCCAAATTCTAGCTTTTTATTATATAGTTCTGACAGAACTTAATCTTTTGATCCTACTGCATCAGGGTGAGACAATACATTTAAATATATTTAATATCGTGCAACTGTTAGATCATCATTTCCGGTTGTTCATCATTTAGCAATTTAACAATTGTAATTTTTTTGCAAACTTGCTTTGCACATTTCAAATGAAAAATTTGTCCAAGTATATTGGCTCCAAGTTATAAAAAAATCAGCAACATTCCTTGAAATTGTCTCCAAATCAGTGTAGATATGTAAGAAATGGTCCAAAAATCAGTTACATCAGACAAATTGAAAACTGTCCACTCCTTTTGATGGATCACGGTCACTTAATTTATCAGTAATTTAATTTAATTTATCACTTAATTTACCTTTGGATTTTCCATACCTTAATAGATTTTGTCATCTAAACATCAATAGATAAAAGTCTTCTGAGTGCCTTTTTTGTCATATCACTCAATACTGATCATAGTCGTTCAAAGACTTTGGTGAGCACCCAGCCTTCATATTTACTGTTTAAACAGCTATGTTGCAGTGACGTTTTAAACTGCTCAAGAACTTGTGTAATTACATCATGGTGTCAGTCTTTTTTCTGTGGTTAAAATCTCTCTCTTCACCATAACTGATTTTTTTGCTTTTCAGTCATGACACAAGTGTGTTTGACAGGTGAAATCTGCAGTGGAGTGGATCATTTTTTTTCACCTGGATGGAAGCAGTCTGTGTATTTATCTCCTGGAAAGAGCAGATGGTTTTCATATTTTTTATCTGCAGTGGGCATCCCCTGAGGTGCTGCTTTACCTTGGCTTGGAGCCAGATATGTACGTCATTGCAAGGCGGCAATATTAAGACAAATGGAATCAGTTTTATTTTAAAGAATCAACCCACTGTGATCAGAATAACCTCTTTGCACTTTGATGTTCATCTTTGCAAAGGTCTTGCATATTTTTGCTTTTACAATATCAGCTATAAAATAATGCTGTGTTGCTCAGTTGCTCACATCCAACAAATATCAAATGTAATTATTTCAAGCCGCCATATGTAAAAATAAATATGCTCCTCTCACTGGTTTGTTATGATCAGTCACAAGGGTAACAAATATTTTGCTTTCAAGTGGTCTTAGTCAGAGTACTTGTAAAAAAAAAAAATCTGGATTTTTTTCTTTGTGTAGTGGTTCTTATTGGAGACTCGGGTGTAGGGAAGAGCAACTTGCTGTCCCGCTTCACCCGGAATGAATTCAACCTAGAAAGCAAGAGCACAATCGGGGTGGAGTTCGCCACACGCAGCATCCAGGTAGAAGGCAAGACCATCAAGGCTCAGATATGGGACACAGCTGGACAGGAACGATACCGAGCCATCACCTCTGCGTGAGTTAAGCCAGTTACAGAGTATCCACTGTTCACGGACACACTTAACTGTACATAAATGCTTAATAAGAGTGTTTTTCTCCTTCTTTTGAGCTCTGTGTATTTCTTGGCGTCGTGTAATTTCTCTTCCTTATGCTTTTACTTTTTCTCTTTCGCAATAAGATATCATAATAATAATTGGACTAGATCAGGGATGTCCACCCTTTTTTGTCATATGTGCTGCCTTTGTGACCAGGTCAAAATGATCTAACTACATTGAATACATATATATATGTATGTATGTATGTATGTATGTATGTATGTATGTATGTATGTATGTATGTATGTATGTATGTATGTATGTATGTATGTGTGTGTGTATGTGTGTGTGTGTGTGTATGTGTGTGTGTATATATATATATATATGTGTGTGTGTATATATGTATATATATGCATATATATGTGTATGTGTGTATATATATGTGTGTATGTATGTATATATATGTATATATAGACATATATATGTATATATATGTGTGTGTGTGTGTGTGTATATATGTATATATATATGTATATATAGACAGACAGACACACACACACACTTGGAGTGATGTTATGTATTCTATATAGGTTGGTGTACCTTGCATAACTGCATGAACCCTCATGGCACAATAGATCTCAATACATCACTACTTTACACAGCTTACAGACGGCTTACACTGCATAGTCAGCCAGGATTGCACTGTCCAAATAAGAGCTGTTTGCAGCCAACCTCAAGCAGTCTTCCCAAAAATCACCAATCATGGTGGAATGACATTTGGGCTAAATGGCCTTCATCTGGGCCAAGGCTTACTCCCTTACATTTCTCACTTAGTATGCTTTTGGGATGGAACTCATTTTTGTAGTTTTACTGCACGGTTTGAAAGTGCTTCTCTATATTTCCCATCACCAGAATAGCAGTGATAGATAGAGAGATCAGACAAGCACACTTTGATTAAGACATGGTGAAAAAAGTCCTCCTCCCATTCAATGTTGAAGCGGTAAGTTTTTGGTTTCTCTATGGTTCCGCTCCCCCAGTCATTTTTAATATCCCTTCTTTTATAGATACATATTGGAACGCTGGATCACTTAGCTAGCTGAAATTTAGCAGCTTATGTGCTGACCTGTGTGTTCGAAGAAAAGAGATCTTAGACTGGCTGCCCTGTTTTGTCAATCAAATGGCATTTGGGAAATGGATGGTAGACAAATATCTAAAAGCTTTTTTTTTTTTTTAAACAGCTCACAATCTACCCACACAACCTTTGTGATCTACCAATCTATTCCGATCAACATATGCCCTGGACAAGTACATATGCTGATATGTATAGTTTTAATAAGCTGCGCAAAGCCAATTAACTATTAATTAAGCTAGTAATTAAACTACTTCATACTCCTGGAGTGATTTATCTTTGCTTTGTATTCAATGTGATTCTTCATGCCTAAAATGATCAAATATCTAAATGTGCTGATCAGACAGGGGTAATAGCTACACAGTGAGCCTCTGTCATGGGTCTGGAAGTGTTTAGTTCATCACTACCTGCTCCTCATCTGTCAGTCGAGCTCTCGTCACTATTTAATTGTGTCGTCTACCTTGATGCTGGAGCCAAGCCTGAATTATTATTGCATCAACCCCTCACAACAACTGAGCACAGAGCAGTCTTAAATTTTGAATCTGGAATGCCAATAAATGTTCACTTGTATGAGCTTTATCTGCAGCTGTTTTAACTTCGCTTTTCTTCTTTCTGTCTGTTTATACCAGAGTTATTGATCAGAGACACATAGAATTCTGTGCCCTTGTGACTCACCAGTAAAGAATTCTGAAAGCGACAGGTCTTGATGAGATAATCTAATGTACATAACTTTAATCATTGTTATTTTCCCCCTGTATGATATAGGTATTACCGTGGAGCAGTTGGAGCTCTCCTGGTTTATGATATTGCCAAGCACTTGACGTATGAAAATGCAGAGCGCTGGCTGAAGGAGCTGCAGGACCATGCAGACAGCAACATAGTCATCATGCTAGTGGGGAACAAAAGTGATCTACGCCACCTACGAGCCGTACCGACAGATGAGGCCAAGGCCTTTGCAGGTATGGTCAATTTTATGATGTGTTGGGGGTGGACAAGTATCAAGACCACTTCTATACTTGTAAACTAATTGCATTCAGAACCTTACTTGAGTAAAAGTATGCAAATATCTTCAGTCTTGTTGCAATTGACTTTTTAAGACAATGTTAATGCTGCATTATGTGTTTGCACTATATATATATAGAGAGAGAGAGAGAGAGAGAGAGAGAGAGAGAGAGAGAGAGAGAGAGAGAGAGAGAGAGAGAGAGAGAGAGAGAGAGAGAGAGAGAGATCTTGACCTCTTTCTGTCTAGGTCTTAAGCAATTTGAGAGTTTAACGGCTGTCCTTTTCAGAGCTATTTGTCCAAAAGCTTACTGTTCATGAGCCTAAATGGTATATTTTATAGCTTTTTGCTTTGAAGATACACTTTCCAGCTGAGTCAAATGGTTTTGACCATTTTATATCACTGAAGAATTTGGTTTTCTCAAAATGCAAAGAAAAATTGCTTTAAAATGCTTTAAAAAATCAACACATTAGGAGACCTTTTTTTCCCTGAAAAAAAAAGTTAAATATTGTAATCCGAAAAGGAACTAAAGCTTTCAGACAAATCAAATGAGGTACTCAGTTCAATTTTTATCTCCCTGATGTAGTGCAGTTGAAGCAGAAAGAAGCGACAGATCAAAATCGTCCACTATAAAATGAATACAGTACCTAGTAAATGCACTTGAACCACTAGTTCCTGCTGATGTCATCACATATAATATGAAGACTGGGAGGTTGTACATCATTAGTGATGATAATGAGCCTAAATTGAATCTTCGCTTTGACACTAATATTGATATAATATAATATAATAATAACAATATAATAATATAATATAATAATTAATATAATACTTTGGGAATCATAATTTATATCAGAGGAACAAACTAATACAACCTGAATGGAAGAAATCAAAAGCATTACATTTATTTACATAAATGCCAGTGTTTCAGTGTATGCAAAGCACCTGCAAGTACAGTTGTAAAGGCAGTAGTCTGCTGCGTTTTTGTCACCATCTACCACTTCTTTTCCCCCAAAGTATCATAGTAATGACATTCTCTTAATTTCAATTGAATTGTTCCATTGGGCTTTTCACCTTACCAGTTCTCATTTTTTTTCTTTTGTTATTCACATATCTTAGTTCTTTTGTTCAATAGTATTAACCGAAAACTACAAAATAGTTGAAATGACTTGAGAGCAGACTTGAATGAGAGGACATAAGAAATGCTGACTTCATTGGCAATGCAACAGCCAAAAAGGGAAACGGTAAATTATTTGGTGGGGGTTATCATGTGACAACATATTGTCAATACATTTGTTAGATAACATTGTGGAATTTTAGATTTTACAAAGGAGACTTTTGTTGATAAAAAGGGACACAAGGCTTGCCAATATGGCAGCTTTATTCTTATTTTATAAATCTGAAGGGTAAATTAGTTAAAGTCTCCAGATCTTTTTCATGACATGATCATTATTATGAACATCAGAATTTTTATTATCAGTTATTTTAGGTAATCATTCAATCAAAAACCTCAATCCTGATACATTCTTCAGCAACACATTTAAGGAAAAAAATAAGTTTCTCTTTGGGAGAAGGATTTAGTGTTCACCTAACATCTCAGGGCACTCAAAACTGACCCTTTGTGTATATTTATTTATCAAACACATAAAAGGCCAAATCATTCATCTTGTGCAGTGCCCTCTCTTTGTTTTTTTGTTTTTTTTCTTTTTCAGGAAACCTCTTTACACAGGAAATAGATGTTTGCTGTCTAATTTGGTATCTGGATTCCTCTAATTGACCTTGATTATGACAGCAAGTTACCTGTGTCTGGAATGGAAAGCCAAACCACTAGACAATACAGTTCTAGTGAAAAGATTTCCATCTGAATGTGAACTACGCCTTTTTGATTTATCTCACTGCATTTCACATAGTACACAGTGTGAAGCACAACAGTCAGCAGTCACACTAAACAAATCAAACAAGTGGTTAGAAAGATGGCTGCAAAAGTTTCTGGAGTGAGCTTCTTGTCTTTCTTTTTTTTGTCAAAACAACCTTTCCATCAATAATGTCTGCCTCAGGCAGCTCTGCAATGCTGTAAAAGTGAGACGAAGTTCAACGTAGCTGTAAAGGTGTACAATAATGCAAACCTTAATAAATTGTACCATTATGTGTGTTTTGCAGAAAAACATGGATTGTCTTTCCTGGAAACATCAGCATTAGACTCCTCTAATGTGGAGCTAGCTTTCCAAACTATACTCACAGGTGGGTCTCACATTGTTTGTTTCTCACAATTTCTTAAACATAAAACAGTTCAGAGAATGAACGTTCAGTTGATACTGACAGGCACAGATACGAAAAGCCTCTAAGCTTTTAATGGTTATGTGTTATATTTAGATGTTGGTAAATGGCTGTTATATAAATCTTTGTCTGTAAGCATCACATTTCCGTTCATTCGTTGTTTTATATAACACCATCAATTGTTGGCCACTAGATGACAGCAAAATCCATCTAATGACTTTTCTGAGTTAGTCAACTGATCGACAGCAGAACTACCTGAAATTTACTTTTTAATTGAGAAACATGTATAATTTTCCTAGAGAGATGGCCCTCAATTTGGAGATGCTTTCAAGACAAACAGTCACAGCAAACTTCAAGATCTGTTTTGCTTATTGTTTGAGCCTGAGACCCCTGCACATGGCCGTGTCCTTTCTAGAAATTTTGAAATGTCAATTTAGTGTTCGTGAGCAGATGCCCTATATAGCTAAACCATGAGGTGTGATTGATGTTAGAGGTTTGGTAACAGGGAGGTAAATAGCATCTGTTGTGACCTACTCATATTCTGAATTGTACTAAAGGGGAAATTCAACAGTGACTGAAGCTCTACTTGAATGCATCAGGACCTATCAGTCTGAAAGTTTTTATTCAGCTTCCAATCCATGTCCAATTTTCTCTTTGCATGTACTTGAACTGTTTGTGCATTCTGCCAAACCCTGTATAACTTCTCATATATAAAAATCTTCAAACCAATTAGCCCATTGAGATGATTTTGCTAATTGATTCATTAAGAGAGGCATAGAGAGGATGTTGATGCATTAGCAGGCCAGTAAGAACCGAGCAACTCAGCTGGGCAGAGATGACGTCACATATGAAGATATCAGACAGACTCTAGACTTATCCTTTCTGAGTATTCACTTTTTCAGAATTTCACAACAACTAATAACGCTTTACAAAGTCAAATCCAAAATCATGAAAATGTTCTGGAATTTTGATTCACTGAAACATGAAAATGCTGCTGCAGGTCTGCTGTGAGTTGCAGAGAAAGAAATAATTTGATGAATTGAAACAAAATTTGACTGCAGCAGATTTATGTTCTTCTGCATTAAAACTAAATGCCTGCATTTGGTTTTGTTATTTTGGTATTAAATATTGTATAGCTATTCTCAAAACTATCACAGAGATATTATGTTGTGGAATTTGTTCATGGGTCGGCTGTCAACTTATATTTGAAACAGTAACGTTTATAATAATCAGTCTCAGTCACATTTTAATAAATAAAAGTCAGAATTATCTTATTTCAGCTCATAAATGTAAATTATATAGTTCCTTTACTATGCCATGACAGTTGTTTGAATAGGTTTGGGTCTTGGAGACTTTAGGAGATCTTAATGGGTTTTTGGGTAACAAAAGTTGGTATTTCTTAATTCTGACATTATGACCAATCATCTCATTGAGTTATCTGGAATATATCATGTGCTACCTGCAGACGGAGCAGCAGTATATACTTTGAAATTCAATATTTTTTACTGTGTTAAGAATAATAATTAAAAAAACATTCAAGGACACCTTGGATATAGGCATTTTTTACTGCATTGAAGGGTCATCAGACTGGTGGATACTCAAAATGTTATGAATCTGGTTGGGAAAAGTACTTGTTGGGATTTTCCTTAAAATTTATTTGAAAAAATAGTATTGTGATGCCTCTACCATTGGGTTGTAAGGCTCTGTTATGAGACTCACCACTGAATCGTCATGTATCATGTCACAGCCCCTCTAAAAAGCAGGTTTTATTTTGTGGCTGTTTAGTTCCACATCTGGCTGCAGTTTGAAGTAGGAGACTGGTTGTAACTGAGATGAGTCCACATTAGTCCGGCTCTCCTGAGATGAACAACTGACCGCCACAGTGACCTCCTTACAATAGGCTTTCAGTTCGTCACTGAAGTTGTGAACATGAATGTGATAAACCTGCATGACAAAGAAATGGCACCCCACAGCAAGGCTGGGGCAATATGGAACTTTTGAAAAGACACATTATTAAGAAGACTGTTTTTCACTAACAATGACAGTATATGCTTATGTATGAAAAAGCATGTGCAAAAACAACAACATAGATTTATTAACTGAGTGTGTCAGTTGCGTAATGACTAGTTGCTGGATTCCACTTTTGTTTGAAATGTTGTAGATGTAGGGCAGCATGGTGGCGCAGTGGTTAAGAGAGGCATAGACCCTGGTTCAATTCCGGCAAGGGGACTTTTCTGTGTGGAGTTTGCATGTTCTCCCCATGTCTGCGTGGGTTTCCTCCGGTTTCCCCAGTTTCCTCTCACAGTTCCAAAATGTGCGGCAGGTTAGTTTGGGAAATTGGGAAAGAAATTAGGAAAATTGCCCACTCAAAAGTGGTTGTTTGTCCATATATGTGGCCCTGCGATTGACTGGCCACCAGTCCAGGGTGTACCCTGCCTCTCGCCTGATTACAGCTCGAATAGGCTCCAGCATTCCCCGCGACCCTGAGTGCAAGATAAGCGGCAGACGATGCTGTGGATGTTTTTAAGCTGAATACAGGCTCAGTCCACAGGACTTTGCATTATTGTAATTTCTTTCTTAGTTTCGAGCTAAATCTTGATTTTTTTTAGACAATGTCTTGGTGTTTTTTCAGGTGATGGTCAAGTTTATTTTTATAAGGACTAATTGTCTTTTCATTCATAGCTTTTCTATAGAATTGTAAAAGCACTAAGAAACAAAATGTCAATGAAATATTAACTATATTACTATATTAGCTATCAACCAGTAAGTAATCCATGTATGAGCACAGGCAATACATTTTCAGCCAGACGTCTAAATTACAATACCACAGTCGGATGATATATACAGTATCTACTGCAAAAGCTTCTATGCATGAATCACTGCTGATTTGTAAATGGTTTAAACGTTCGCTCAGTCATAGAGTCATATTTTTTATGATACATATTTTGGGTTATCATTTTAAGGTAATACACATTGCATGTTCTAGATTTGGGGAATGTCTAAAATGAGACGAGGTACTGCCACATGACAGACATGCCAGTTTAGGATGGAAATCTTCCGCTGCTGCCAGGAGTCTGGATAGAACAGTTGTTGTTCAGTCTCACCATGCTGTTTGTCCTTATCACAATATGTCCTTCTGTTGGTTGGATTTAAAGGCATCTACACATAACCCATTCCCTCTTCACCCTTCTTTTCTGTCACAGCCATCTACAACATTGTATCACAGAGGCAGATGTCAGGACGGAGCGACTCCGACTTTTCTCCAGCCTCAAACGTAGTGCCCATCACTGTCGAACCCACCCAGAACTCGGCCAATAAGGGCGTCTGCTGCCAGAGCAACTGAGACCCTTACAACTGCCCTCTTCCTTCACGCCAGATATTTGGTGAAAAAGCAAGACAGATACATGGACAGACAAATGAACAGACAGGTAGAGATAACCATTTCACACATGGACAATCGAACAGGAGTTTATTTGTCAGTTGAATGAAGGAAGGGCAGTGAAACATTTAGATTAGCAGAGGTGAGACACACTGTAACACATGAGACTTTGCTGCTCCACTTGGGGGTTGATCAGCTTTCAAAAATTGAAAGAGGTACACGATCGGAACTGATTCACTCTCTTATGAAAAATTCAACACGTTTCACAGTCCCTTTTGTATCTCGTCATGATTTTCTGTCTTTGAAAACTGTCCTTCCTTTAAAAGCTCTACTTTACAAGCCTGTAAATGCTTTCCCACAATTTCCCCACCACCAGGCTATTGGCCAATAAAAATCCACATCCCAAAGACTGAACTGTAACCACTGTCATTCCCATTTTCCCCAAAAAGTATTTAGGAAATTATGTCCCCAACTATATTTATTGAACACTGTGTTAATGTCTTGCTTGGCTAAAGGGTTCTCATTTGCACACTGGTTGACATAAAGGGAGCTTTCTTGCATTTTGATTTTCTTAATCTTTCTTTTATTACTTTTGCCCTCAATTACATCTGTTAATTAGAAATAAATAAATAAAACCCTTGCAGAGGGGTGGCTGCCTCTCAGCAATGGAGCAACATTATTTCCCCCTAAATGAACATGCTGGAATTTTGTTGAAGCTTCTGGGTTTTAAGTTGTGCTCCGCCAAGCCACTCAGAGCAATAACATCCCTCCCTGACAGTGACATGTAATTTCTTTTTGATTGCTTTTGATCCTTGTTTGGAAGGCTTTCCTGCTCTGTGCACACTTTGTACTCCACGGATGAGTCATGCTCTTGCAAGGTTTGCACGGCTCTAAAGGAGATGGGATAGTTGCATCACTAGTGGCTGGGTTAACTGCCTCGCATAATGCTGTCTTGGCTCTCCCGATGACCGCTTCACCTCCGCCCTCAACCTATGCTTTAGTCTAGTAGCTGTTTAGGGAATTGGTTTAAAGGCACTGATAACCCTGCACTTCTGCTGCTCCTGCTAGCTGGGATAGATGGATGTATAGTGTTTCAGAGAGGATGAGATAGCAAGGGCTCTCAGCTCAGCCCTGCTCCTGTGGTCTCTGATGTACCCAAGATGGCTTGTCTTACTGTAAGTGAAATCCTTTACTGCCTTCTCACCTACACTTTTCGGTCTCTCTACACAATATGTAACTGGAACAGGACTCAGTCTTCTGGGATCTCATGAGGCATGTCCTCACGCTCACTTGACTTTATTTTCTATGGTGGGCAGGGGTCATATTTGGGAGCCAGGATTTGGTTTATTAGTGTCTAAGAATTTAATAGATGGGGACAAGAAGAAAGGATGGTAGTGTCAGGACAACCTCGATTAAATTCAAAGGTTATGCACACAGAGGCTTCTTATCCTGCTGATGTGTTTCCCCATCAACACTGAATTCTGTTGAGGTCTTTATACTGGCTGGTGTAGGTCAATGCTTTTAAATATTCAAACTAATATATGTATATTTGGACTGCATATGTACGAATAAATCTCATTTGTTATAGCCTGCCTTTTATGTTCTGTGTGACATTTTAAGAAACAATCAATCTTCTTTGACATACAAATACCTTCTTGCCCTTCTTACTTCCACTAATATGATCCCTCTGCAATTTTCACCAGGTTCTTGCAAGATTCAGGGAAATCTCAATCCAATTTTTGTTTTAAGATTTTTTTATTCATTTATTTTGTCTTTTAATTATTTTCAACCTATTTTAAGGTCATGTTATAGAAATTATCTTTTTGATGTTTTTGTATCATTTAACCGAGACACAAAGCAGCCACTGTGACTCGGTGAACCCCTAGATTCACTTCTTGTGAGGAAAATAGACATTAAATAATTTTCCCAGTTCAACACGAGGCTTTCCAGACTATTCTGGTATTTCTCTCCCTTTCAGTGTCTTTGACTGAAGAGGTAACAACTGGTACTCCAGGTTTTCAGGATGTGTGGAAACAAAAGTTGCGAGGGTATGTGATTGAGTTTAGGTTCATTTACTGGCAATAGGAGTATGGCATAATCATATTCTATTTAATTTAGGATATTTAGTGTTTCTTAATACAAAAATTATTTGTGTTAAACATTTTGGCAAAAAAACATCAAGCAAACCATCAAACAAACACACAATTCATTTCAATTGGAGATCATTTCATTTTTTTGTTTTTATTAGAAACATTTACAATACATCTTGAATCTTGGAAAAATAACAAAGAACCAGAACTAACATGGCGCAGATACAATAATCATAAAAATGTCTCCAAAAAATGTAATTCACAAAAAAACATGTGCTATAAGAAATAAACCTGCAATATCACATGCCTTGTAAGGGGCATGGCACACTGTAACAGAGTTCAAAGACTTCCTTTTTTTTTTCTTTTTTTCTTTTCTTTTGTCCTTCCATCAATTTTGACGGTCAGCCACAGAGGGCCACATCGGTATCCCTCTTCCACTGTTCACAGAGAAACCAGAAACTAATGCCAGCTGATGCCGGCCCCAAAACTAATGCACTACGACCACTATTAGACCGGTATGAAACACCTCTACTGTGCTGGAAATATTGGAAACGCTACCAAAGACAAACTGTCAGACTGTATCGGCCTCTTCGGAAACACTTGCAAGTTTAATCAGCAAACCACCACTTCAGTCCCCAATCCTGTAACATGCAACAGAAAATGTGCCTTTTTGTGTGTTCTATTTGTCAAGCCTTTTTCATGTGTATGTAGTCTTACTTACTCAAACTTCAAGCTAATTCATATGAGGTGCAAACTCTTTGATCTGACAGCTAACTGAGAATACGAAAATCTTTTGATATGGGGACTGTGATTTGCCTGCCGCCGAACTCTTGTCAAGTTTCCAAAGAGACTCCCAACTATGAAAATCTACAGAGGAGAAACAGTTCAGGTGTTAGAGGAAACACGAAGACCTGCACTATTTCTCCTGTCTAAGTGACCATACAACATACATGCAAACTAGTACAGTAATGAGTCTGTTGTGTGTATGTGTGTGCATCTAGTTACATAGATCTACTACACAGTGCCCTCTTATAGACGTCTCAGCTCAGTTTGCACACTCCGCCTAATTAACACATTAGGGAAAGACTCTCATAAAGGCTCCCTCTAAGCTGATTAGGATCTGTCGTGATCGATCACAAGCTGAGTAGTAGATGTAGAAAAAGTATGAATGAAAGTGTACAAATTCTATGCGGCCCCCAAACCCTGTTTGTGTGTGTGGGGGGCACAGCTGCCTCATTCATTCCAAGCATTACAGTCATGTAACATACGTATCATACGTTTGATAAGTAAAAGCAAGTTTAGATTACAGAGGAAATGAGTATGTGTTTCAGTCAGTAACATGGGGTTAGTTGGGAGGTGGGGGGGTCATGGCAAGCAGCACTGCAGACAGAATGCTGATGCAGGAAAATATATAATTGAGGCACAAAATCGATGCTCTGTGACTAAAATATCTCCAAATTCTAAAAAATATTATATTACTTTCTGTAATTATTCCATTGTGACTGCACTGACGTTGGAGATGTGCGTGTCCGAAGTTAAAATTTAAGTTACAGTGAGCTCTTGTTCCATTTACTTTAACAAAAAGTATTTGGAATCGACGAACGTGCTGCAACTTTCATAAATAAAACTTCTAAACCTCTTTTCTCATTTTACGTATTTGTAGAAACTGACTGTGTTTAGAAATATATTAACTTCTTGTCATTTTAATTAAAAAACAAAATGTCTTGATTACTCATAAATATGTTGTTTCATTTTTTTTTTTACTTTTCATAAATAACATCCAGATACTGACTTTTTTCCTCTGCTTTCTATGAAATAATAACCCATGTTAGCAAAATAGATTTGAGAAACTGTAATATGTTTTTTTTATTAATTTTAAGTTACTTTATATAAAGGTATGCGGAAGAACTCAAATATAGTTGAAAACTTGTCGCAAATGCTTTTCAAAAAACAAACAAAAAACTTAAAGCTTACTTGTAAATTGACAAAACAATAAGCATAAGGAGTGCATTAAGTTGAGTGGTCTTTTTTTTTTCTTTTTCTTTTTACATTCAAATGCATTACTTGCTCAATGTGTGATTTAGACAGGTTGGTACAATTGCTTAAGTGCATCCATTGAAAATAAGGATTTCCTATCACTCCTTAAAAGGGATTCTACATAAATGCATAAGTCCTTTTCATATCAAGAGAAGAAAAACATCAAAAAGTTTCTACCATTACTATAATAGAAAGCTTAATACAATATTGTAAATAATACTAACAAGAAAATGAATCAAATGTCACTGTGAGTCACCCCACCCCTTTTGTCACAACACTGAGTTAAAAATCAAACTGGGTGAGTTGGACAAATGAAACTTACACCTTAGCATATTCCAAAGAATTATAATTAAACTTTAATCAATTTTACTACATGGCAAATATATGATTTTTAAAACCAATGTTAATTTTAAGGTCTTAAAGCTCTTTACACACTTCAGATATCAGGCTGATGAATTTGTAACTTTTTCAGATAAATCTTAACTACTGTACTATATTTTACTAACATGCAGTTGACAACTTAAGGATAAAGTTGATGGCTCATCAAACATGAAACCAAAGTGACTTTTGTTTATGATTTACACTGCCGCCTTTTCACACCAAAAGGTAGTCCCTTACTGTGAGTCTTCATAATTAGGAATCTTGCCTGAATTCTACATGTCAACACAATTCCGTCTCAGTCCTTTTTTTCCCAGATTACTTGGCCAGTCCATTTTTTATCTCAAATTCTCAAGATCGCTCAGGCTTTTCAGAAAGATTGAAGGCATTATCTTTCCCAACAAGCTAACTGGGACAATAGAAAACGACTCAGGGGACCGTGCAAGTGCCAGGATGTGCTTCGAGCTGCTCTCGTTGGGGAGAAGTCAGTCTGTTACTGGCACCTCTGTTAGTATTAAACTAATCTTACAACACTGAAACATGATATGCTTTCATTTCACTGATATTGATTGAGTGGCCTCTAAGACTTGTGGCTAAACAGTGTAATTCTGTCCATGAGATGATCTCCCAATAATCAACTAGCAGGTCTTTAACACTAAAATCAAGTGATAAGTTTGCGCATGTGGTCTTTGGCTATGTCTGACCTTTTTCTTAAAGAAAACAGATTAGTCACTGCAACACAAGTATTAAACAGAGCCATGAGTTGAGAAATATAACTATGAAAAGACAAGTTATGTCAAGATATGCTATAAGCAACATACCTGTCTCTTTATGTAAATTAACACAGAAATGTGAGAATTAAAATGCCTTAAGTTAACTGCAGTTATGCGGCTGTCTGCTATAGTAGGACTGGGTGATACATTACAAATAATGACTATCACGATATTTGGGCTGTTTTTCTGAGACCGATATCATGATACACACTGAGAGAGAAAAATCAAATTCTTGGTAAGTTAAGTGACTCCAGCAGAAAGAGGAACAGTTCAGTTCCACTGCAGTGAAACGCTGCATTCAGGGGCCTTTCACAAGCATGTAATCCAAAATGTCACACCACGTCAGTGATCAGTTTAGGAATGAGAAAATTAGGAGTATTAAACAGAATGTTTTTGATCCTAGTCTTACACTCAATTATATGGTGTTTTTATCCTCCTTGTTAATTATAATTTTGAGCAGATTTTTAGGTAATTTTGCCTGATTTCGAGGATTTGTTGAATTCAATGAAAATTCTTCGGGATATCAAGGTATTTTTTTCCTCTGATTCTGATTCATTTTCGAGAAAATCCCTTGTTGATTACAGGAAAATGTATTGCAGTCCTAAAAAGTGACCAATTACATCCAAAGTTATTTGCAAAGAACTTCCTAAAATCAAAACAAAATAAAAACAGGAGGCAGATTGTCTTTCATAGACAATGAGCTAGATGTAAACGTTAAAATCATGCATCACAATTTTCAATTTAAAAAACAACCAAAAATCAGGATAAGATATTCACTATTTATCCGTCCATTGCCCAGTCCTAACTCATCACTCCAAGTAATCTCCCTCCTCTGTTCTCAATCCTTCAAGTCATCAATCCGATGGATGTTAGTCTCCAGCTCTGACAAACAGGACAAACCTTCTACTCTGGCTTTGTTTGTACTGCCCTCTCAGAGGAAATGCAATGTCACCACTTCAGTGCTACTCCGAAACTCGAAGTTTGCTTGACCCACCCTGTGATCTGATTGATATTAGACATACAAATTAAGCGAATGAGTAAGACCCTGGTGAATGCAACAAGAACAATCACTATCCTGCAAGTGTTACTAATTAATGATGTCTGTTTCCACACTGATGTAAATCCATAATGAACGGAGAGATCTATGAGACAAATGTTATTATCCTAATAATCAGGGTCAATTTCTGAATAGGATAGTTAAAGAACTCACTAAGCAGATTTCAGTTTATTGCTTTTCATCCTAATATACATAGAAACTGATTTACTCATATGGGGGTTAGGTTATTACATATACAATTCCTCGGAGCTTTTATTTTTCGCCTGGATTTATACAGTAGCGGCTTTATAAAGGATATTCATTATTACAGTTTATAGTAGTGTCTGATTATTTTTTATCTATATATTTGGATGAAATACTAAGTTACTCAGTTTAAATAATATTTTTTAAATGTATGGATCTATCTAATATACTATTATTGTCAAAAGAACAGTGGGACTCATATATAAAAGATTTACTCTCCCTAAAAACGCAAACATTTTTAATTCCTTGTACTAGAACATTGACAATGACACTTTTCAATTTGTAAAAATAATCAAAACCTCACTTTAAGCAGGCCTTTGTCTGGATGTCTGTAACTGATACACATATTGTATTTACATAGATGCTCGGAGTGCTTTCCCATAAAATACAATACTCATAACTTAAACAGCGTCTTAACAGGGAGAATCTCCAACAAGCCCTCTCTTCCTCAAACCAGTGCAAAACTCAATCAAGTCATCAGCAATGACAAAATGGATGAGGGGGTCTCCAAAATTAACTCTAGTACTAGTAAGAAGAATAAAAAGAACCATCACAATACCAAAAAATGATAGGGAATCCTTATGTGCATGTCTTTCAAATCGTATGAAATATATTTCACCATCAGTGGTCGGTTTGGTATTAATCAAATGCGTATTTTGTAATAAGGTGCTTCACTCTGTTTTTTTAAGCAAAGTGTTTTAAGAGTCTAATTTCCTGAACCCCTCTAATCCCCAACTGAGTTGCTTGATTCACATTCTTTTCTTCAGAAATAAGGTCTTTAAAGTTTTATTTAGGGGGGGAGGTTGTGTTATCAAAGGCCAACGATGCTACCTTGTATGCCAGAGTAATGGCTGTATATCAATAAAACAGAAAAATTATTAAGGCAGAAATAAAAAAACAAAACAAACAAAAGTACTAAGTTCAAAGAACAGTGTCATACTGCCTTGAATTTGAAAGCTTAGGCCATACCACTGTGCAATTTCTCCATCTATAAAAACCTTTATTTTTTGTACGTACAGTGCTTCCCCTGCAGTCCACATGTATCACGGGCCGGCTATTTCAGACATTTTTAAAGGATCGGTCTTCGCTTTCGAAGATTTTTTTTGAGAGCGAAGCCGAGTTTAATTGTTCTCCAGTAAACTACAAGAGAAGCTTGCTGAATCATCGTCACTTCCTGTGTCAACTCCAAACTTGCAGCAAGACTGGAGTGATGATTAAAATTGAGATTTTTTTAGAGCATACTTCTCTTTCTCCAGCAGAAATGAATCCCCCTCCCCTTCATTTTTATTCAACAGCTTTAATCCCTACCCCGTCCATTCTCCTCTAGCCCTCTACAATCCCCAGGCTGGGGCCACGGCAGACGCAGAGGGTGTGTAATTTGATTCAGCGTGAGTGCTGGTTAAATGGGGCGTTTCCTCTGCTTTCCTGTCAATTACAATTGCGTGATTTCATTCTGGTAGCTCAAAGCGAGGGGGGGGCTTCCATTGGCTGAAGCCCCGGTGTCCATAGTGAAGGGGCAGCTGCTGGAAGTCCCATACAGTAGCAAGCTGACATAGGAGGCAGGGAGGGGGGTTGCGGATGAAAAGAGGTGGAGGCTTTGTGGAAACTTCGATCTGCTTTGCCGTTGACACATAAACAGGACCCTGTCCAAATTTCAGGGCATTGCTGTAGGGGGGTTAATACAGCACCTCATGTGATCTCATCACATGATGGGGTTTCAGTACTTAGATGTAAGAACGACAGCTTTTTAACATCTGAAAGGGGCAAATTGTCTGACATTAACACAGAAAAAAGGTAAGTGGTGCATCTCCCTGATAACTGGAGATAATTTATTCAGCCCTTAAGCCCACCCTAATTTCGCAGGCACTGCCAAATTCAGCTAGTGTCTTTCAAATTTTGTGTGTCTGTGTTTTGGGACAAAAGATGCCCCCCCCCCCCAGTGGGGCAAGCTCAAAGCAACAGAAAAGGAGAGGAATAAGGGGGATGAGGGAGTTGAAGGAGGGGGTTCAATTTGCCCAGCTGCATCCAGTCCATTCGGCCCCCTCTGTGCTTGGAACAGCAGGGCGGGGCAGCAAGGGGGCTCACCGCGGGGCTGTCTCACCCCTCATACAGCACCAAAGTCCCCCTGCATGGCCCGCACCTGGACCGGCTGATTTGCTTAATTATCAAAGAGCAGATCCAGGCCGTGTCCAAGCGCCCAGCAGCGCATGCCGCGCCCCGAACCCGAGCCCAGACAATACGCCCCTCTCTTGAGAGCCCTTCGCCAGAAACCGATCGAACTGTAAGCAGGGGTGGGGACATAAAAGCCACTCCCAAAGAAAAGGGAGAAAGAAGGAAACTAGAGGAGACCTCCAACTCAGGGTCACAGCCACAGTGCGCCACGAAACACCTGCTCCTGTACAGCTTTGCTAATTACTGGGGGGACAGCAGGCCCCTTGCAGCTAAGACTTTTTTTGGGAGGGAGCGCTGGAGACATAGCGAACAGATATGGGACTGTATGTCACAGGTTCAACTATATTAATCGGCTGATTCAGAAAACATCATACAGGCTCACTCTGCTTTTGTCACAAACTAATTCTCCTCCTTATTTACAGGGCACGCCACAGAGAAATACTAGTCGACTGAAGTGCTTGTTTTTTTGTTGTCATTTTTTTTTGTTGTTGTCCCGTATCGTTCAGCGACTGTGGCCAAATGACCTCACGAGACAATAAAGCGCGGTTAAGGTGGCTTTGAAACAAGTCCATCGGGGGGGACAGATACCAAGAACTAGCCAACTGGATGAATTCCAAGGCTTTCGGCCTCACAAATTAAATAAATCAGTGCTTTAAGCCAAACCAAGGAACCACATGCTTTTCAAGTGCCATGAGGAGCAAGCGTTACTGAATCTTTTCAACAAACTGCAGTGACCAAGGTGTAAGCAATGGCTACTGGGAGGGAAATTTACATTATGCAACCTTTATCTCTGAATAATGGTGCCTGTAGTATGTAACCAATTATGACAAATAAACAATGTAATGTCCCCTTCCTTCTTAAGCACTAATCTGCTGTATAGGAATATAAGGTATAAGAATGGTGTTTGCTTGTATAGAATATAGGCTGGATGATGTTTAGGCTTCTACTAATCTATTCACATTTTCCCTCCTGTCAAAATTAACATGTACTGTTGACCAATTTTATCAAAGCACAATCACAGCAAAACTGAAGAGGCTTATACACCTCTCCAAATGTCTAGGTATGATTGACAATCCTGTTTTAAACCCAAGATGATTGTATGGTGCGGTGCATTTTAAATTATTCTTTTTCCTTCAAATGACAACATTGACTTTCTGTGTTAGTCAGGTGTAGATTGGGTACCTCGACAATCATCTTCTTCCTTCCATATAAACCCACTTCATGGTAAAATAAAAAAATTTGAATAATAAAATGTTCACATTACTGTCTACCTCTGCCTACACTGTGATTCATGAATGAAAAACAGCAGCAGTCAAACAACTGAAAGGTACTATACTTCTCTTATAAACAAAACTTTTATAAAATATATATGCATATATATATAAAAGAAAAACTTAAAAATATTTCTTATACTTTTTAGTAAAGCAAGCAGTGCCTTCTAAAATATCTGCTTGATTGTTTTTAAATTTTCTGAAAAACAAAAATGTGTATTATAATAATCATAATAATAACAGTAAATAATTATTGAACAAACACTGACAAAACTAATGATAAAAACTGATGTGGTTCCTTAAGAGAATATTCGGATGGCCTGTGTGACCTGCGTGTGGCACACCGGACACTCCGGGTGGTTGAGCTCACAGATTCGGATGGCACACTCCATGCAGAAGAGGTTATGGCCACAGGGCACCAAGGCAGCCGTCACTTTGCTCTCAAAGCAGGTCATACAGTCCCGCACAGTGGCCGGCGGCGAGTCTGGCACTGGCAGACGGCCGGGGAAACCCTCGCCGGCTGAGGTGGGCTCGCTGTGGGCACGGCGGGCCTGAGCATGAGGTGAACCGGCTACGGGCACAATGCTGGTGACTGAAGAGTTATTGGTGCTTCCGCCTCCACAAGGTTCGGGTAAACCTGGGGAGAGTCTGGTCAGGGGCAGCGGGAGGCCCCCGAAGCTCTTGGAACGCTGCTGGGCGTAGAAGGCCACCTGTTTGGGGTAATCAGGGTCGCCCCAGGTCTGGGTGCCCTCCGACCCAAAATAGGAGCAAGGTTTCTCTCCAGAGCTGGAGAAGTTGCTCTTGTTGTAGATACCCCCTCCCTCGCTTCCTCCTCCGCCCCCGACCATGGCATCAGAGAAGTTTTGGCGGTAGCTGCTGGTCAGCGGCTTGCGCTGGCCCCCCTGCAGCCCCCACACCTGCTGTAGCCGGCTCTCCAGCCCACCACTGCTGCCCGCTGGGCTGCTTCCGCCATTCGGCCCCAGACAGTCATTCTCATTATTGTGGTCGTGCAGGCCTCCTGTTCTGAAAGCGATGTGTGCTTCGATCTCCTCTCGGGCCCGCTCAGCATTGCTCGGCGACCCGGTGATTTCAAAGACCGGGTCGCGGTCCCGACTGGGAGTGACGATGTACGTGCAGGTTTGCTGCTGGATGCGTTTGATGGTGGAGCCTTTAGGCCCCACTACTAGCCCCACAACGCGGTATGGCACTCTCACCTGAATAGTCGTCTGCCCCGGTAGAGGCGTGGGTGGGGAGCCGCTAAAGGACACTCCTAGCTTGTTGCGAGATGCCCGAAGCATGGAGAAATGCTCGGCAGCCGAGATGATTTCACGGCGAGCCAATGCAACATCTTCCTTCCGGCCAGTGATTAAGAACACGGGCTCCTCTCCTCTGACCGGGGTTTTGATGTAGGTGTTGGTTTTGGCTCGAAGGGCTTTGATCTTGCAACCTGAAGACACACACACACACACACACACACACACACACACACACACACACACACACACACACACACACACACACACACACACAAACACAAACACACACACAAAAAAAAAGCCTGAACTGAGAGAAACCAACA
>CAAKHD010004779.1:85062-125760 GCA_901007705.1 Fistularia tabacaria
GGGGGGTGGGGGCACGGTGGGGGGAGAGGGGGGAGGAAGAGGGGGGGGTGTGTTTTGTGGGGGGGGGGGGGGGGGGGGGGGGGGGGGGGGGGGGGGGGGGGGGTCCGCCCACCTCTACCACCACCGCGCTTTGCGGCAGGTCACCGCGTTGTTGTCTCCAGCGCCGTTGCGCATGAGGATGTTATGTATATACAGGGTGTCTGGGGTGGGGGGTGGGGGGGTTGTTGGGGGAGGCGGCTGTACACCAGGAGGAGAGAAAGGGAGTTGTCAGACACGCGTTGCAGACCCTATGCAGCGCGCCAACACCAGAAAAGCCCCCCGCACATTGAAGGAAAAAAGGGGGGGTTTGCAGCAGCACCGGTGAACAAAGAACCGCGCCGTTCGTTTTTTTCGCGTTGCTTCAGACTCCCCAAGATGTCCTCGACAGAAACCACGCCTGACGGCATGTTTTCAGTGCAACACAAAGACTCAAACTGAAGTTATGGTAATAATACCAGTAAATACCGGGTTGCAGTAAATCCACTCTGCGCCCACTTTTCACGTATGGACTTCGATTTGTTTAGCTTTAGAACAGATTACTTTCAATTTCTTATGTTAATCAAACCTCAAATTTTCCATTCAAACACAATGAAGAAATGACAGCAGATGAATATTTTTGATATAACTGGGAGCCATTGCATTTGGTCCCAGACAATAAATGAAATAACCAAAAGAAAATAAAGCAAGATGGAAATATCAGAGCCGATCTTGCCTTTTTTTTAGCTTCCTCAAAGTGAAGGTGAGCTTGTTGTTGCCTCTGGTTCATCCCAGCAAAGGGAGAGACAAAACAAATTCTTCGGATGTTTACTCAAATAAAATATTACATGCTCCTCCGCTTTACTCGGCGATGCAAGAGTGTTAAATAACACGAGAGAACACTGGAGTTGGTTCAAACTGTCATAAATTGCTCTTAAATTAAATTTGTTACTGGTAGTGTTGTTTCCAGTGTGTGTTTTTGACCACATCCATTCGTTTTCTCTTCTCCATCTCACACGGTGTTTCCCCAGACTGTAACTGGGTTATAACTTTCACAATGAAAACAAAAACACACACAATCCCCCATTCAGGGTTGGTATGACAGATTGAGTGAGCCATGTGACTCCTGGAGAGATTCATTATGAATATTTTAGCATTTCGAGTGAGAACACCTTCTGCCTTTTAATAACACATAGAAAGGAGCAACAGTATAATCACAAATTTCCAAACACCAGTGCCCTGAAAATAGAAATAGCATAAACGTTGTGATCAGACGGCGCTGGAAAAGATCGAGCAGGTGTATTTACATGCATAATCATAGTCTAGACGCGCTCTCTGGGTGCCAATCAGAATGGGGTGCGTTCCCCGAAGGACGTGCGTGTTGCAAATGAAAACTCACAGGGAGACTCCTGGTATGAAGCCTGGATTAAACATCCCCCCGCACCACCCCATAACATGGATGAAAAACAGCAGCAGGAGGAGAGCAGAATGGCGTGATAGCTTGATGGACCAGCGGGTGGGCCCAGGGGGGGTCTGCCGCCAATCCCCACCCCACCCACTGGAGAGGCCCGAGGATTGGGTAGGGAAAGCAGCGGTTCTCCGAGTATTCAGTGTCCAAGAGGTCGTCTGGCTCCATTAAAAGTGGCCCACCGGGAGACACAGACCCAATCAATAACCAGCATGGATATGGGGTCGAGTTTCTCCCATTTTTCGCAAACATCCCTCTGACTTGATATGTGACTTTTGGTGATTGGTAATGCTGTTGTGTCACGTCACCTCTTGTGACCCGGCTTCAAGCTCTTGGTCGTGAATATAGTGCGCGTCATTTGCGGGGCGGATACCATCATTCATACTGTTATGCTAAGAGTGTGTGAGTTACATGATCCTCACAAAACATGTGAGGTCAGGTTACTCGCTAATTTAAAAAAAAATAAATAAAAAAAATGACAAAGAAAAAAACCTCAATGATCTTGACCATCTGGCTGTCAAAGTTTCCCCGCTTGTCTTTTGTCCCCCGTTGTAAGGCATCTTTGGGGTTTACTGTGCTGCAGTGGTGCACACAAATCTCTTTGTCCGAGAGCCTGTGCAATATTGCTTTCACCTATGGACAGTATCTGTCTCTCAGAGACGACAGGCTTAATAGGCTGGAAAGACATGTCCAAGGGTCCCAAAAGCACATCCCTTTGACTTCCATGACCAGATGTCCTTTTCAAGACTTTTCTGTTGCCCCGCTGTCACATGAATGAGGCTTCTGCGAGCACAAAGGGACGTGTTGGCTAATCACCACGTGCTGATGCCACAGTGAGCGGGCTCTCAGGGATGATGTAAGACTTCATGCAAATGATACCACGTTCATGCCCATAAGCTGCTGGAAGCTGCTAAGTCAATCGGCTGAACCAGTGAGACAGTAAACCCAGAGGCCACTTCGTCCATGTTTTATTCCTTCATGTAATTAAGAATATATAATTTAATCATCTGGGCTAGTCATAGAAAAATCTTTTTTTTTTAAATGGAAATGTTTAAGGAACATAGTTTACTCAAAAAAGAAAATTTGGTCATAGTCTAGATTCCCTCATGCTGAGAGACATTTGGATTAGGCTTCATTGCCACTACTGGAGTTTTGCAGGAAAGTAGTCTCTGTTTCTTTCCAAACAGCTGAACGGGACAGTGACAAATTTTCAAAGTGAGTTAAACCGCTGAAAAGATGGAATAAACCCCAAAGCCTCAGCCAGCAGGATAAATAAATATATATTTTTTAAGTTTTCTTATTTCTATTCATATTTTTGTCAGTGCTTTTATTCAATTGGTTCATTAACTAGAAAGACAGTTAATGAACGAAAGACAGAGTTCAAGAATATAAGAATATAATTCTGACAATACACCACATAAAGGAAAGAATTACTACTACTACTGCTGCTACCACTTGTAGTAGCGCGAACAACAGCAACAATATTAATAATCAAAAAAGTAATATACCAGCATGTCGTACTCTTAATTAATTATATTGTTTTAGATCTTTGGTTAATTTGTTCCTTATTTGGAATTATTTGCAAGTTTTAGCTTTTTCCTCTTGATTAATAGGTCCTTTTCTTCTTGCAGGTTCTTAATTGGTCATTTCAGGTGGCTGTTATATACACTTTCTGTTGTTTAGTGTGTTTCTTGGCAGATTTAATGTGATTTCATGTTAATTTGCTGATCTTCAGGAAATTTTTATTGTCGTTCCTTGTATGACTTAATTCCCAATTACTCATGATATGTTGCTCTTCCTCTTATAGCATTCATGGGAGGGATAATAACATATCAATTATCACATTAGAAAATAACATGAATCGTATGTTAGATGGAAATCACTCATACAACTTCAGTTACCAAGACAGCTTGGCACCAGTTTATGATGACGGCCATGTATTTGGCATCTGACCATCTGAGAAAAAAAAAAATATATATATATATGTAATAAAAAAAAAAACAGTTTCCAAGGACCAGGATTACTTCTCTTTGTTAAAACGGCATAAAACTGCTGATGAGCTCAGATAAAATCCAGAGCAAATAAGCAATTTTTTCTACAATTCAGCTCAAATCAAAGATTCCACATTAGAGTCAAACCTATTAAGCATTTTCATGAAGGGATTTCTTAGTAAGCAGTTTGACCCAAATGAACATCAGAACACTGCCGTGTTTCTGTGTAGGTGAGACACTGAAACCTTTCTCTTAAAAAGCAGCCTGTTTTAGCCTGTTTCATTTCTAATCAATCTCTCAGTGACGTTTATTGTCTGTGATGGCATTGTGACTGGTCGGTCCAAACCACAGTGTCTCAGCATCTGTTGGATTGACTGCAGATGTTTTACAGACATTCATCCTGCGATCGTCTGAGGACGAAGTCAAATGGCTCCCATAACCTTCTGACTATGCATACTTTTCACTGTCTGGCCAAAGAAAATGGTCCAGTCAGCCCTACTTTAGGTGCTAATTAGACACTCTCAGAGCCACAATTTCTTTGTCACTGTAATTGATCTAATTGTCTTGATAGTGGAATTTTGAACTCTTGATCAGGACATTATTGCATTTAAAAGGTTTTCACCAAAAATATAGTCCACCATCAGTTCCATTGTTGACAAGCTGCTGCATCTTTTTTCAATAAAAAAAACAAACAAAAGAAAACAAAAAAAAAAAAAGTACTATACCAGTGCAACTGTTTAGAAAATTTTGCTCTACAAAGTTGGAGAGGCAGTGTTTAGGTCAAATGAGAAGTCATCTAACATAAATCAACCAGTGGAATTGGATCAGAACAAAAGTACATGCCTTACATAGCATTTATAAATAATGGGCTGGAATTTAAGTTAAACTAGAGAATCTACCTTAGAATCTACATTAACAAAAATATAAAAACTTGGGAAAAGATGTTTTATATCCAAAGTAACAGTCATTAGTAAAGGAATAAAGCTTTATAGAATATTAATTCAGTGCCCATTAGCTATTGCTTGATAGTCTGCAGCTATAATAGTCACCGTTACCCCAAAACACACGCATCCGTGTACGCATGCACTGCACACACACTACACACACAAACAGCTGGTCCTCTCACAACAAACACAACAGGGAGAGCTGGTATCAGCTGGGAATATGAGTCAGGTAGAATGACTTCATTGCTTTTTGCGGGTATTAGGTCATCCCCCAGCCCACCAGCCCCCCATCCCTCTTTCCACCCGCTAACTCTAATCATATTGATGCTGTAGTGACACGCCTTGTGATGAGTAAGACCAACCTCACCACTTACTTCCCGTATGGTGACCTCACGCTCGTCACATTGAGCCTCGACCTCTAAGCTCCACACTGTCTTCTTAACATCCACTTCAGCTCTTCGGGATAATGATATATGGCTTCTACTGTAAATAAGAAACATTACATTTTCTAATCTGCAAATTAACTTGTGGGATGAGTATCAAGCTGTAAAACTGTGGTTTGGAACAAAGGCACTTTAAGAATGAAACATCTCTAATTGCACTTATACCAGCTTCTTTGCACTTCAATATTCTTGGAATTTACACAGCTACAATTGAATTACTTAAGAGTGTTATATTTTGGGATTCAGAATACAAATATTTTCAACACAAAAATAAAATAAATTATTTTTTCTTGTTCTCGAACACTCTTAACCTTTGATTCGGATTAAAACATAAAGTCCAAAAAAGTTATTTCCTTTGGATGCTCTCCAAATTTTTGTGTATTGTTTTAAATTTTTACCGGTCTAAACTGTTAGTATGTTGATTTTCTGTCTTATTCAATGTAAAACACATCATATATATTCAGCTCAAAAAAAGAATCACTTTGACTGCCAATTTTCATAAACAGCTAAATAGCAAAAAAAACAAATTCCAGATCCACCAACTGCACTTGAAAATGGCCATGTGTTATATTCAGAGACATTAAAATCGAAACTCATTACTATTATTGTTCATGTATATATATATATATATATTATTAGTAGTATTTCATTTCTTAAAATAACTTTAAAAATTCATTTGAGTAATGTCACTTGAAACAGAAATGTACCTAAATCAGTACAAGTATTCAATTTTTTATTAATCACAGAGAGTTTACAGATAAAAATAATTATCATTTGAAAATAATGTAATGTGTTTTCAATTGTTAAAGCTACAAGTAAAGTCAATAAAATAAAATTAAAGTGTTACCTTGACTCTCTTCCTCCAGAATTATGGAGTATTTTGTGTAATGGCTGAACAACTCTAAAATTGCTCTCCAAGCTCTCTTCGATGTATGTCAGATATGTATGAGATATGTTGGAAGAAAAACATGAACCACAAAAATAAATCAATATTTTATATTTATATCTCTAACAATATTTGATATGTTTTTGCTTTTATTGAGTGATAAGATGAGCTGCTTTTAAAAGTTTTGTTCAACCTTGAACTCTTGACTAGTTACCAGATTGAATTAGGAATTGTACTGTACACACACACACACACACACACACACACACACACACATATATATATATATATATATATATACACACACACACACACACATATACATATATGTATGTGTGTATGTATGTATATATATATATATATGAAACAGAAAATCAGAAAAATGTATGTGAAAATCTGTCAGTAAATTATGAGTTAGACGTGAAAATTGAAAGGACCCCCCTTCGAAGCCATGCTCTATCAGGTCTTTAAAATATATTTACCCATACTTGTAACCATTACAAAATTTCAGAGAAATAAACCAGTGATGATAAAAAACAGAGCAACTGAAAGGGACACATTATTGCACAAGTATTTACACAATTGTTTTATTAATAGCTGTAATGTGATTTCTGAGCTTGGAACACCTATATGCTACAGAAACACATAATCTAATTACACCTATGTCTCCAAGACAACAGATGATGATGACAGAGGAAAAAACCCAACTGAATATTTGGGCTTTTAAGTGACATTTCATCCTGTTCAATCATGTATAAGTGCCATGAATGTAAACAAACACTGACAGCTTGGTATCATGCAAAATGAACTCTCAGCTGTTATATTACGATAAGCAGAGTGGGACCCCCAGGACTCAGGGGGTTCTTCACATACTGGGGCAGTAACCTTGGGGGGATAGGATGGAGGACGAATGACTAAGGAAAGATTTGAGGGATTGTTGCGTTTTCAATGGAAATGTACTGGATAAGATGCACACAGGTGTCAAATTAACAGTTGATCAGTCAGGGATGAGGACCATATGACACCACCAAGCACCTGATTGGTGATGCTGTAAAATGACCTGGTGTTTGGCAAAAAGTACTGAGAATTAGCAAAAATAACTAAAATATCACATTATATATGTCATAAATATTAGTATGACTAAAACATTAGTCAAAAAATAGAGCAGAAGCAAGTGCTTCATAATCAATGTGAATATACATGTAAGTTAGTTGTGTAAAAATGTGTCTTTTAAAAATCCTGAAATTTCCCCCAAACTCTGTTTGAAAAACATGAAACATTGGAATCAAGGACAACTTCATCAGTCAAAGCATTAAAAAGAACAAAAAATAATCATCAGTTAAGATACATAGCAAGCACCAACAAACAACTCTAAAATTTTTTAAATCTGTACCCCCGTAACAGAAAATGTATTTAAAAAAATCAAACAAACAACACAAAACAAACAAAAAACTTCGACATGCATCAACTATAAATCCAAGCTTTAAAAAAGCAGTGTCTTAAATCTTAAGCTCCAAATAATAAACATGTAATAAACAATCAAGGACAAGCTGTATCAAAACTATTTGAGTATGTTTCTTTGTATTTAGTCCAAGATGTAACCGGTGCACCATCTGTAAAGCTTGATAAAGGCAGTCCTGCTGCTGCCTGCCTTGAGGCACAGGTTCCCTGGCAGACTCTTTAATTAAATTATCAATTAATGTGAAATACAGCTCAGGTCAGTACATCTATCACAATAAAGGTGGGGTCACTGGGAGGCGGGGCCCCCGCGGATCTCCCAAGGAGGGCCCTTGTCGGGAATAACGCCATTCAATCACAAACAAATCCCCTAGTGTTCCAACTTGAGTTAACAGGTATCTGGATAATTGTGAGAAATGACTTCTTCAAACAAGAAAGACACGAAGAGAAACTCACAATCTGTGCTGAATTTCTCACGATTTCTGATTCCCACTCCGAGGAGTTTTTTTAATGTTCTTGCTTCCTGCAACCTGCACCTGCCTCCACTGAAAAAACCCCTTCTCCGCCAGCAGATAATCTGCAGATGCAGCGGAGGAGCGCAGCTATAATTGCGGTCGCCAGGTGGCGCCAGCGAGCCGCTGTGTAATTAGCACACATCGGCGGCCTCATTGGACTCTCACCGTTCGCAGGCGCGCCCGGGTCCCCCGGAAGCGTGGGCGTGGACCGAACCATGTCTGACCCATCTGCGAGACGCATGGAAAAGCAAGCGAAGGAAGACGGCATGGAGAGGAGTCACAGCTTCCCCGGTTTACGAGAGCTTCCTCCCTGAAAACAAAAAGAAAGGAAGATAAGGAAGGACAGAAGGGAAGAAGTTCAGGCTGTTCGACCGCCGCTTGTCTGGCTTCTCTCGGAATTAAACCTTGAAAGACGGATCCCGAGAAAGTGGAAGGAATGAACCCCATGACCTTAATGTCTACGTGGTTTTATTTATTTATTATCGTTTTAAATTCAGAGGCTCCGCCGGTTGGTGGCGCGAATATCTTTTTCCTGTGGCTGTGATACTTGAGCTGCAGGGGGCGCCCGAGAAGCATAAAAGCTACAGTCACTGAGGTGGACAGCAGGGAGTCACTCTATTTTAGAAATATTTAGGAAAATATTTCTAAAAATGCACAATTTCCCCAAATCTACAAGATGTTGCTACAAATCACAGTAGTTCCAGAAAAGAAAAATCAGCATGAAAGAAAATCCATGTCAAAGAAAGTGCAGCTCAAATAAACAATTATTAGCAAAACCCCCCGTTTTTAAGTGCGAAATGTACAAAAAGTTGCTTAATAACTTTGAAATCAGCAATGTCGAGATACTTTGGGGAGATTAATCTTGCAGTTCCGACTGAAATGTTTCATGATGTGAAAGCATTTCAAATTAAAGCTGTCATGCAATGGAGTAAAATATCTTGTGAAATGTAGAGGAGGTGAAGTATTAAGTAGCACTAAGCCAAATGTTGCTTGTTTATTATTGTAGTTGGTCCATCCCTTATACACAAGTCTTAATTGGGTTTATAAGAAAGAATTTCATTGGGGCTGATTTGCTCATTAATTGAATTAAAATGGTTTGTTTTTGTTTTCAATAAGTTGGGGATTCATGGATGCTTTGTTACACACACACAGACACACAAGTAATGTAACTAAGTGTGGTTATACAAAATCGCAAGGGTAACTAAGGGTAAATGTGTTTTCTGTTCATGTGTGATAAAGCCACTCCGTTAATAGAAACTATCACTTGAGCTCCCATAATTTGAAGGAGTGAGCTCAAGGTGTAATGTTTGGTAAAAGTTAAACATTTCAGTTACATTTTGACAGAATTTTTGCTTCTCATCACCGTGTACAGACCGAATAGTAATATTTGTTTTGATCGATGCTTTTTCTGTTTTTCAATGAGTGTGGAGAACTGCAAAAACCTCCTTCCAGCGTTGAACACAGCTCTGACATCAAACTGTTGAAGAAAAACCGTTTGCAGAAGGGAGACTTTAAATCCCCACACATTCAACTAGCAAGGGCTTAGCATTTGTACATAAGGCAAACCCTTAGCGTGAGATAATATTTTATTTCCCTCGTGTTAAAAACAATTTTGTAAAACAGAACAGTACAGACTCAAATTTTTAATGTTTGAAATGCAAGCAAACTGTTGCTCAATTTCCTTCAGGTCGGCTGGATTTAAAAAAAAAAAGTTAAAAGTCTGAGATCAAGGCATTCAAAGGACAGTATTGCCAGTATTAAATCAGTGTTCTGTACGGTTAAAATAATCAATTGATAATCAATAATAATGTTCTCCCATTTAAGTAAAGCTGGTTTATAAATTGAGTTTCTAAATACTAGTGTTCTTAACTTTACAATGGCAACAGTTAAAGCCATTTTGACTAAATAATACATTGTATTAATAATAACCACCAATTAGTTTTATGCTCTGTAATACAGATAAAATATAGATTTGTTTTTCTATCAGCTCAGTGCTTTTATCATAAATAAAAGGGGGAAAAAAGAGAGTAGAACTCCCTTTTAATTGATAGGAGTATGAAATGCAGTTGTTGTTGGATATACCAAGTATTCAGGGGAACATGGTCCTGAAGGAGTGATAGTCTGTGGTCTATGTAATTTCCTGCTGTAAACATTACTTCCTTGTTATGCATTCAAATAACGTATGATTGTCTTATCTGCTCTGCCCTTCCCTGGAAAGGAGACCAAATTATCTGATGCTGTATTGTTGGTAGCAGCAATTTCTCGATGTACTTTATTGCTCGTAGATTGAAACAGTTCTACGGACCTAATGATTGTCATGAATTTGTTGAAGGTTTTTGACAATGTCAATAGAATGTACAATCATTATACTATTATCTCCTACGTTTAAACACAGACCTGGGCTAGGAACCTTGTTTTTTTTGTTTTGTTTTTTGACTTGTGTGTGTGATTTATTTTTTGCCAATTTACTTATTCTTTTCATTCCTTTGACTACATCCTAAATCAAGTATTTTTGCCAAAGATGATTTCAGTCATGAGAGATTGTCTAAATAATGCAAATGCGTAAGATACTACAAAGAAGTCTGCAAGATTTTGGTGCAATTATGTAACACAATGTAAGGAAAAAAATATTTTATCAATCAGTTATGACGAGACATAAGGACTGATCAAAGACTGTGTGACTGAAGTGACATGGAACTTTTTAATAATTACTAAATCTAAACGTAAAATGATCCCCATAAGTTTATTTCCAGTATCAGTCTGAAACATGAGCTGGTCACATTCTCTTAGACAGGAGACTCATATCAGAGATAAAATGTTTCTGCAGCAGCACTTGATCAGGTCTGTCAATGATTTCTGGTACATTAACTTGTTTGTGATGTGACCACCAGACAAAATGGATTGTACCCCCTTTCTGTTGGTATTGACATAGGTCTTTAACCACAATTCAAAAATAGATAAATAAATGCATTTGTTGTTTCTGCCTTCACTATATACCACAAAGGGTATGATGCTCTTGTGCCGTGAACAGTGATAACCCAGCTTTCATTGTGTATGTTTGTGTGTATGTGTGTGTTTGTGAATACCATGCCTCTGGAGGGCAGAGATAACAAAATGACAACTATGGCTCAGTTATTAACACTGCCAAGGTAAAGATGTGCTCTTTCACACAGTTATTGTGCTCCTGATTATAAGGCTGTGGCAGTTTTCAAATGAAAATTTTACACCCATGTCTGTGTACATGGAGTTTACGCTGACTAACTGTTATATCACCATCTTATATGTAAAATAGAGTCTAACCTGAGCAGGGAATTGACTTAAGGCACAGGAGGGTTGGAGAGAAGCATATATGAGCTCCTCCTAATGTTTGGACACAGGAATGGGTTCTTTTCATCATTTTTCATCGCTTTAACAGAATTATCATTTTTTTCCCCTCATGCTGAAATTCCTCTGCCTTTCAATAGGAGCAAGTCAATAGGTCCTGATGGAGAAATAAACCCTCCAGGTTGCACAACTGGCAGGATTTGTGTGTCTTGCTGCATGCCTGGAATGCACTGTTGTGAAGGCAGAAAAGGTCGGGGACAAGAGTAAGGGTTGTGCTCATCTAAGCTGATGAGTTGCATCACTCTGTCAAGTTGCTTGCTTTTTTGGCCAGCACCTGTAACTCAAACTGTGCATGTGATAGTGGCCCTGTTGCACTGGAAGAACACTGATTTTCCCTTTTTATATTTGACTAACCTCATCATTTAATGATTCTGTGTCATCGTTGTATACATTAGTTAAATTCATGTTTAAAATGACATCTAAAGAATCACGAATCAAGTCATTTCACAGCGAGAACATTCACCCGTCTTCCAGCACAACACTGAACTGACCTGTTAGTTTTCATTAATTCAAAATTAACACTTCTAGCTGATTTCTTAATTAAAAAAACCTCAGTTGGTGCTTTATGGATGTACACTACAAAATGTATCACAGCTTAGCAAAAAACACAACATGGTGTTTATATATTGTGATTGATTAGACCTCAACTGATGTGATTCAGGCTGATTACGGAAACATTTGCAGGAGAAAAACTTTGAGAAGACTTTGTCTCAGTAATTGCTCCTGCAGGAACTTCGTCTTATATAGTGAGGGAAGCTCAAGGCTTCTAGGTAAAGTCTTTGCCAGGGTATTGGAAAGGAGTAGAGTTGCTGCTGCAACACATTGAAAGGAGTCAGTTACGGTGGTTTAGGCTGATAATTACCCTCCTGGAGGCCTCTATGAAAGGTGTTCTGGGTATATCCACCTGGTAGACTTCGTGGTTGACCCACAACATGCTGGAGGGAATTGCTCCCCTGTCTAGCCTTGGAAAACCTTGTCACAATGTCTTGCAGCCAGCATTCAGTGTTAAGAGACAAATTTCTTTGTCCTCTACTTGACGAACTAAGTGAGAGCAGCACTTCTTATTCATTAAGTTTGTTTTCAGCAATATATGATTTGTAACTTAAACCTTAATATCACATTCTAAAACATTTAGTTTAGTGAATTACTGACCTATTTTAGGTCATATCCGCAAACTTGATCAGGTCAATCCTGAGTCATGTATTCCACAGCCCAATATTCCCATTGTTGACACATTCTGGTGTTTAGCAATGTCGTCTTAAGGAAACGTCAAGTCTGTATTTCTGCATTTTTCATCTTGTTTCAATGTTACAAGCAAGCCTCACTGTTTTTTTTAATGAAGAAAAAGCAACTGTGCAAGAATTAGATAGTCATGTATAGTAAATGTAAATATTTGACAAATTTCAGTCTTAAGTTCAAAATTAAATCTTTAGTGTAGACTACATATTTAAATTGTTTCATTAAACTTGATTAGTGTTAATGTTTATTGACAATTTTCAAAGATATTGATAGTTGCTTTTTTTTTTCTTAATTCCTTGTGGTCATGGTAATGCATTTCAATTTTTACTTTTTTGGGGTCAGAGACACTGTTGTAGCCAAACCTGCTGGAATTTCTGGTTGACTCTCTTGGCAGGGCTTAATGTATTTTCCATGGAATCACAAGAGTTAAAAAAAAGAAAAAAAAAAAAAAAACGGGCGAGGGAGGGAGAAGTGAACAAGAAGGCAAATTTTAAAGGAGACGTGTGACACAGCGTCTGACTGACTGAGACTATTCTCTAGCCAGGATACTCCCCGAGCCATGGGCCTGCCTCATGCCCAAATACAGGAGTCTTCCTTGTATTTTACCAGGAATACACAACACACTACCATGGAGAGGATAGACACACAGTAAATGTCAATTTCCTCTATACCCAAACTTGATTGGCCCCGTGATCTAACTAACTCCACCCCAGCACATTAAATATAAGACCTGATTCAACTTTGTTTGGAGAACCTCTACGTTTAGAGTTTGAAGATGATTCATGGGAATTATTTCATCCTCAACAGGGAATGTGATCTTAAAAACTTGTGGATTTATTTCTCACTGGATATACTGCAAGACCCTGTTGGCAGGCTGTCTCTCAACCTCAGATGAGTGGGAGAAACACCGACCGGTATGAAATTATGAGATTTCTATGCAGTTCGGCCTTCATATTTTACAACGTTGTTTGTTTTTTTCTCCTATCAATGCTGTATTCAGTATTGCTCCCTCTGTAAGCACATTAGTATTTATGTCCTAAAATAGAGCAGAAATTTAAAATACACATGAATTGTCTTTTCCAGTAAGAGCTGGGTGATGGAGGAGAGAGGCTTCGTAAAACAGCTTTCCAATGTTTTACAATAGCTGATTTAGGTTTGGAAAATCCCTTTAGATACATCACAGGTCCCCTGGATATGTTCATATTTTTCACATAATTTCTTTATGGAATTTCACTTTGATTAAAATGTAAAAAGGCACATGCTTATTTTAGACTATTCACCTTTGAAATGTTTGTGCTTAATTATTCATTCAATTAATTTAATTCATTAAATTTAAAACAAGATTTCTTTATTTGTGCAAAAAAATGACCAATTTCTCAGTGATATTTTAGGTACTTCCTTGCAAATTTTTAAATTTGACAAATTGTATTTTATTAGAATTTTCTTTATGAAAGTACTAAAATATACATGCCTCTTTTTGATACTTGCTAGAAAAATACATTATGATGATAGATCAGTGCAGCCATAATGCCCAGCTCTGTTTTTTCACTGCCTACAAAAGAGCTGGCTGAATGCTGCAGCAGAGTGTGGCTAGATAAAATCTGCACATTCTCACACTTTCACCGACCTGGGGAGCTGCTTGGTATCATCGGTGTCACTGTGTTTTATTGACAGAATGCTTGCACTTCCTGCTGAGAGCAGTCTCTCTGAGTGAGAGGAAGCGAGAGGGTCAATACAGTGAGAGATAAAGCTCAGCAGCTGCTTTGAACGAACACAAACACACTGTCTGGCCTGACTCCTCCTCGCTGCCCCTCCCTCTGCCTCTGGTGTTCCCCACCCACTCTTCAGCAGTAGGTACATGTGGAGAGAGAGACAGCTACGAAAGCAGACCAGGTCTCAAGCCAAAGGCACAGCAGCAGACAACAAGGCTACATTTTTCAGCAAAACCTCGTCTCGACACTCCTCAGGGGTACAACACAGATCTAGAAAGGTCCAGTTCAGTCTCTTCACTTCTGCAAGCATCAGCTGGGAGCTTACCACACCAGCGAGGTAAGATCCAGTGAACTTGTACATTTTTCAATGAAGGACAAAAGAGCCAGTTATGTGAACATAATATAGTCCCGGGGTTGTCTCACTTAAGTCACTCTTGGAAAGATTTATTTATTTTTATTCTGGCAGAGAGAGCTGGAATAACTTTTGTAGCTCAATTTAATGTCCACAGTCGGTATGTGGAAACTAATGCAGTACCTGATAATGCTTGATATATTTCAGGAGCATAAGTGAACGCTGAATTTATCTAAAGTTAGTGGAGAGAGCACTCATGACTCTGCTGGTGTGGGCGTGTGCCCTACCCACCCACATTGATGTGCATGTCCTTAAGTGCACTTCCAGTAGACTGGGGTTGGGATAGATGGCAAAGTTTGGTGTGTCCACCCACTTCTAGACCAGTTGTAGTGGGATTTCCGGCCATTTAATTGGGAAATGCTGTTAGTTTGAGAGAGTGGGGCAGCTTATCTTGTAGCAGAACAGTTCTTAGGCTATCTGCTACAAAGTCTTCAGAAAGGACTCATACTTTTTAATGTCATGAAAGCCCATTTCACTACTTATAGGACACTGCATGTGTCATGTAGAACTTTGCTGCTTTTAAAAATGATAATATATATCAAACTAAATCTAATATTACAAAATTCATGTGTTTACCTTTCAGGAAAAAAAGAAGGAAAGTACAGAGATATGGACTGTATTGCTGAAAATGTGTTTGTGTTTGTATTTTTAAATCACACATTGGAAATTTTCATTGCCAATGTACATTATGTGAAGCAGGAATACTGTCTTCACAATCTTGCCAGCTTATTCAGATAAAAGCTCATATTATATATTTTCATGAATATGGTAGCTAGTAACGGTGCTCTCCCATTCATTTCAATGTTAAAAGCTCCACAATCTGAGTGCATGTCCATATCAGGACCTCCATCATATATTTATATTATGACTCAACACACTGGCATGATGGCTAACAGCGAGTGAGCAACATTAACATTGCACCACAAAGAACAGTTGTATAAAAAATCTTTGTCTCTTGTTTTTTTTCACTGAAAAAGCAAATCAACTTTTGATTGCAGCTCCAAAAATTAAGAGTAATTTGACAGTGTTTATTTTCCTAAAGCATTTGTGGAATATGTTAGCTCAAGGTCCAGAGTGGTTGAACTCCTCCTGCAACATCTTAAAAGAAGCCTGAGGAAAGGAGAGCAAGGCTTTTTATTGCATTGTTCGACTGTCAGGTTATACTCTTTTAAAATGAAGGCCTTTAGTGCTGAAAGAATGAATCAGACAACAAAGCTGCCTATTTAATATTGGACTAGAACACAATGAAGAAGATATTCACTGAACATAATCAAGAAGCTGACACATGAATTTAAAAGAGCTTTGCCGACTGCAAATGCACTTGAGGATAGTTCATAAATGTGACTCCCTGCCATGCGGAGTAGTATGTAGTGTGACTGCACATTTCCCTGACCGGGAAGAAAATATCTGCAGCGTAAACTTCAGGGAGTTTCATTCAGTCTAACATTGTCAGAAACTAGCCAGAAACCAACATTATCTGCAACTCATTGTTCTATTGTTCTCCTTCTACAGTTAGTGACTCATCGCCTGCTCTGTACCTCTCCCTGAGCCATTATTACCATGGAAACACCGAGCCAGAAGCGCAGCAGCCGTGGTGCCGTGTCCCCCACTCGCATCACCCGGCTGCAGGAGAAGGAGGATCTGTGCAATCTAAATGACCGCCTGGCTGTGTATATTGACAAGGTGCGCTCACTGGAGGCAGAGAATGCTGGGCTGCGGCTGCGCATTACAGAGTCTGAGTCCTTGGTCTCCAGAGACCTCAGTGGCATGAAGGCAGCCTATGAAAATGAGCTGGCCGATGCCCGAAAAACGTTGGATCAGGTGGCCAAGGAGCGAGCCCGCCTGCAGCTTGAGTTGGGCAAAATCAGGGAGGAGCACAAGGAGCTGAAAGCCAGGTAGGGCAAGACTGTGGGAGGCGATTGTTAAATGGGAGGGACAGGTCTTACAACAGTGACATGACAGTGGATGTGTCTCCATACTTTTCATATTTAATCATGAAATTTCCAGTGAGATGAAATTTTGTAAAAAAAAGTGTTGCTGTTTTTTTTACAAAAGGTAGACCTTGGTAACAACAGTGCCATAAAACACAAAAGCATGCTGAAAAAAACTGAAGTAAAACAAGTGGAGAACATAAAAATCACTGGCAGCTAACAAGTTGATTTAAGAGCACTGCAAAGAGAGAGTAATATGCTCCTAGAATAGATTCTTTGAGATTTCAGTTTTCAGTATTATAACCAGGTGAATTTTACTATTTAGGAAATAGTGCAATAAAACATGTAGAGCTAACCAGTTAAACAATTCGTGTTATGCTTTTAAGAATGCATTGATGGAAGCAGTGTCTTGTGCGGTTACATTTATGTTCAGCAGAACAGTCTGGTCCTGCAGTGATCAAATCATATTCCTCTTCCTCTCAAGTAGAAGGTAATTCGTCATAGTTTCAATTGCCTTCATGCGTTACTGTATGTATGTTTGTATGTATGTACCATTGACATTCTGCAAAAATGGTTAATTTGCTATTTTACATGTCCGTGCACACAAACCTGGTGCAACACCCTGATTTTAGCTGGAATGTTGAGTGTGGCTGAACGCTCCATTACTACAGCAAACATTCTTCACAACTTTGTGTGTTACACATCAGTTGGCATGTTCAGCCATGTCACTTGAACCTTTAGGTGATACAAGAAATGACACACCTACGGAAAAATGATTCTGCTTTCAATTGTTCTAAAAAGTGGAGTAACTCAGCGATGAAAATTCAATCTGCGTCTAGTAATAAAGACTCAACTCTTTTTTACCTTTTTTTTTCCTGCTACGGCCACATTCTGTTTTTTGAAGAGCCACCAAACCTTAAGCATAAAGCGCCACAAATGTTGAAAATATCAGCAACTAAACCTAAACCTAAAAATGAAGAAGTCAGATTTTATTTATATGGCGCCAAACCACGACACTGTCTCATGACACAACATATAGAGCAAGTCAGAACCACATTCTTTAAAATGAACAGAAACCCAGCACTCTCCCATGAGCAAGCACTTGGCAACAGTGGCGATGAAATTCTTCTGTTCGCTGGGCAGAAATTTTGGACAGATCAAAGCTCAATGTGGGCGGCCTTCTGTTTCATTCAGTTGGGATTGAAAGAGAGGGCAGAAAAAGAGAGAGAAGGTGTGATAGAACCAGGGTGGTATAAGAGTTGGGAGGGACAGGCGCAAAATTAATCTATTACTAGTAATGCCGATGGCACTGACAGTTGCATAGTAATTGCTGAAATGATACAATAATGGATTTAATATTCATAAAAATTAAAAAACAAAACAAAGGTGGATGCCTGGCAGGACTGCTACAGTAGATCAAGCCATACGCCAGAGATTCTGCAAACTGAGACTCCAAGGATTCAAAGACATGAAATAACATGTCATGGGAAATTCAGCAAGGTTTCATTTTGAGCGTAAAGAAAATTAGAACAATATAAAAATAAGGGAGACTAATTTACATTGTAGGAGTCAAACATAGTTGTTGGTAAAGTGATGCTTATAGATTTTCTTAAGAAATGTAAAGCCAATTTTTCTTTGAGACATGCAACTCCCCTCTTCATGTTTCATCTGCTGAGTGAAGAATTGCATTTTTTTTTTGGAGATGACATTTTATTGACACACATTTCAATAGAAGGAAAGGAATAAGTCTGCTTTACATGAACAACAGACGCATTTAAAAGTTGACAGGCTTGCACAAAGTTTAGTCTGCATTTGGGGTGTGTGTGCGCGCAAATTTACTCTGAACACACCTAGAGGCAGTAAGTTTACTGTATGGCTGATTGTATTCTCTTCCTGAAGCTGTCATTTTATTTGAAGAGTGCTGTTCTCAACAGACAGAAAAGCGAGTGGGTGTATCTTGGCTCAGCATGCAGACAGATTGATCCAAATAGTTTATCCAGCAGCAGTGCATTCTCACTTATAGTGGTTGTAGTTTATTAATCTATTGGTTGCAAATGTACTGCTACCAAGTAAAAGCTAATGTTAGACAGGTCGCTTTGGAGTGAATAGTTTAGTAAGGCTGCCGTCACATGTCTCTTTGCTGCTTGCGAGTAACGATGGCTAACAAGCAACAGTTTTTCCACAAATTCAAATCTTTTGACGCATGTGTGGCAAAAAGAGTCATACGATCAATCCAGGCTTGGCTGGCTCTATCTGCCTTACATGAGCCAATGTGTTTGGTGTTAGGTTGCCATGGTGCCGGGAAGTCTTGGCAGGGCCCTGTGACGGGGTGGTGACTCAGAGGTTTTTTTCATGGCCTCTGGAATGGGCTGACTGTGGAGTCTGTCCTGGAACTGGAAGTCAGATTTATAAATACTCCCTGACTAAAGGCTTTGACTCGGCAGAGCATCACAAACAAAAGACGTTTCCATGTCCGGCCCATCAGAATAACAGTTTGTTACATCCCTGGTTATTTCTCCTGTGTGCGATTGAACACAGGAGAAATAGCTTGAGCCATTGCTGAATGGACACACCTGTTTAGCTGCGGGGCCTGACACATGTTTTGTTTACTTTCACACATACAGGGTTTTGTATGTTGAACTGTAAAAAGGACCACGTGGTCTCTCTCCTCCGGCAAGACCAAAAGCTGTTGGACTACTCTGCCAGATATCCTCCTTGCCAGGCTATTCCGCTGTTAAATAATTCAAATTGGTAGAAAAGGCACATAGCAGGTGACTGTTTTTATGGATTAAGGGTGGAGCTAGATTCAGTCAAATGTTAAGCCTAAAGCCGGGGTAACATTTTGTCCAACAAACACTTGTTTTTGAGACTTGTAATACATTTTAATTCAAGTACTCATTCTTGAAATCTTACAAAGTTTATTCAGCCCTAAATATCAAGAAGTATTCCAAAAATTCATTACTTGCCAGCCTCTAAAGTGCAAAACTTCTGTTACCAGTTGCCTGAGCTGCAGTAGGTTCACAGAAATATGCCCACATGTTTGAGGCTCTAGAGCTGAGTGGCTGCTGATGCCTCGTGCCCAGCCGGACCTCCAGCTGCGTTGCTAGCTATGGGGAAAATGAGCCTTTGTGGAACAGTGGGCTTGTCGGAATCACGAGCTTCGCTACTCTTAATCTTTCATTAATACTCCTCCCAGACAAATAGGCAGGCATCAGTGGTTATGTTGAGAATTTGATATGAAATCTGGATGTGTATTCATTATCAGTTTTTGTGCACAAGACTGGACAAGCTGCTTTAAATCAAAAGCAAATGTCCACTTTTGGTAGCTGTTTCAAAGTATAAAGCATGGAAGAGGCCCTTTTATTGCAGGTTTCGAGAGACTTGCAAATAAAAGCAGGGTCAACATCTGAGCTCTTACCAGATATCAGAGTTGTCTCCACAAAAGAAGGGATCATTTGTAGATTATAAACCCACTCAAACCTGTTTGCAAAGGCTGGTTTAGGGTGTGGCACCTATTTATGTAAGCAATATGTCCCAAAAGGTTTAAATGTTCAGCTGGTAGGATCAGATTGAGAAATGCAGCTCCACCTTAGGACTTCACATTCTCCACTTTGAAAACTGTAGTGAGCACATCTTGCTGATGCAAGTGTGTGTGTGTGTGTGTGTGTATGTGTACGTGTACGTGTACGTGTACGTGTACGTGTACGTGTGTGTGTGTGTGTGTGTGTTCTATCTATCGTATTGATCTATCTTTTCAATTTTGAATTGATAGTATAGCTTGCTGATTGAAAAATGTTTTGAATAGGTTATCCTCAATTTTCTTGTAATACTGTGTTGATGTTGCTGACTAAATGCTTAGTTTTAGTTAATCAGAGTTAATCATCTACTCAGTGGACGCAAAGCAGTACATGACGTCAAAGATAGGAGCTTTATTTGGAAATCATGAATCCTGTGATAAAAGGGCAACGTGATGCCTGGGGTTATTAGTCAGTAGGGTGACTGAAATTCTATTTTAACTAGAGGTTAAGGTTAAACAGCTCCAAGTTAGCGCATTATAAGTACCATGCCATTTTTGCATTCTGTAATTGATGAAAGGGGCAATCAAAGCTGCTCAGATTTTTCTTGTTGAGATGAAATCTCGTTGAAAAAGTCTTCCTAAAATGGTCACGAGGAACTCACTCCATTTCCATGAAGCCTTTATGACGCTGGCTTTCTTTTTGTTTTCCTCTCTCCTCTCTAAGCTCTCTTTATCAAAGGTTTGGTATGCAAAACTATGATAACTTCATGTATCTTTGTTTTTTTTCTTCTGCGTTTCCAATTGGCTTTCCTTCAGTTTATGTTTATCCCTCACTGGCCTTTTTTTAATGCAGCCTCTGTTTATTCTCTCTGAACCAGGCTGCTCATCTTTCGCCCCTTCAAGGTCATAAATCTTTGCCTCCTCTTGATGGTCAGTTTTTGGAAGCCTGCCGAGGGGCAGCCTCCCTTTACTCAGAACTTCGTGTTTCTTAAGGTGTAGAGGACTTCAATAAGTTAAAGATGAAGAAACCACAAATGGTAACCAGCGCATTTTAAAACAAGAGCTTTTATTGACTCAAATTCATTTTACACAATTTAATTGTTACTATTAACATCTGACAATGTAGTCTCACACTCCTATACATTTTCTGTCAAATTTAATCAAGTTTTCTTTGCAAATGTAAACGCATCATTACAACATTCAGTGACCAAAGGAATAAAAAAATTGAGATAGTTTAATTATTTTGAAGAACTTAAAAGGAGACTTGAAATGTTTGTGGTAATGAGAAATAAAAAGCAGTTTGTGAATTGTCCAGGAGATGAAAAATGAGTAAATAAAATACTCTGCATCTAGTGGCATTTTAATCCAAAATAGGAAAAACCTTTCTCTTGCTGAGTCTTTTTTTTCAATTTTTTACATTTTTTATGTAGACTGCTCAAGGCCACAAAATGATAACAAAAATCCCAACACAGAAGGCCACACATTGCTGAAGGCTACAAAATGGTCACTAAAATCACTGCATAATTTTGTCAAGAAATTATAACCCAGTTTCTCAAAATGACAAGGAGGCTAAAATAGTCCAAATGCTTGCCTGCCGAATGTTGCTTGTGTTGAACTACTTTGTTTCATTACAAGAATTTTCTTCTTTTGAAATATGGTTTAATTCGGTGCAGATATTAGACTTTTAAAAATCGGAAACTATTGGCATTTACATATGTGGTCAGTGTTTTGTCATAAGAGCAGTGACCATAGCTGACAATGCAGTGATACTCATCCTAAAATGCATAGAAAATCTCGCTCAATATTTCCTGTGATGATGAGTCGCTCAAATGCTGGACACTATGATTGGTGATTACACCCCTGCTACTACAAGATATGAATTAAGAAATAGAAAAATGTCCTGCACAGTCTGCAGCAGCAGGTGGAAATACAGAGGAATCTAACTCATGTGGTCTAACAATGCGCTACATGATGCAAAAGCTATGGTAGCATGGATTTTGAAGTTCATCAGTTCATTAAATTGGAGTACACTTTGTCATAGAAAGGTGAAGAGATTAGATTTTTCAAGAATGCTTGTGGGAAGACTTTTGCATGATTTTAGCATTAACTGAAAACCAGTCCTTAGAGCCCCTGAAATTGAAATTGACTGAAAATATATACAATTGCGCAAATGTTATCAAACATGTTAAAGTTTATTTAGAATAGAATGTGCCTTTAATTGTCCAACAGTTGGTGACAAATATTTGAAATTTTGAAAGGATTTCAGATTACTAGAAAATGTATACATTAAAGGGTCTGCAATAAAAAGGCAATAAAAAACTCTTAACATATCAATTAGTTTTCATAAAGTCATGGTCCAATGTATTATTTTCCCCTAGTCGTTTATAAAAGCCTAGTGTTTTGAGCAACTCCAAGTATTGCTTTTTCTCACTCTAAACTCTCACTTTAACTCGCGCGAATTTGGCTGTATCAGTAACAGACCCTCCATCCACTGCCTCATGGTGGTTCTCTGCGTTTTTTTAACCCACCCTCCATGTTCTAAGTGCAAAGCCAGTGCCAGCCATTGGGGGAAACCCTTGATTCCCTTGTGATGATCTCAGCTTGAGTTATGTGACAGCAGGCAATTGTCTGTCACGTCAAGTTGTCATGGCAGAATAGAGCTCATAGCCAAGCCCTGATTTTGGGTGTCATCCAGCAGTGGTTCATCCATGATCTCAAGCTTTGTCGCAACACCAAAGGCTGTCTCAGGAGTGGAATAACTTGAAATTGTACATTTTTTGTGCGTGTGCGTGTGTGTGAATATATCCAGAAACCATTTTGATAGCTCTATATCACAATACAATTTTTTTTTGTAGATTTTTATTTATTTATTTTTGATTTTGTCATCTTCACCTCTTGCCCTTTTCTGTATTAAGTACTCTTATTTATTGTTAATTTCATTTAGGATAGCTTGTTTTAATTGTCATTCCTGGCATCTTAGTTTTTTCCACTTTTTGGGTAACTTTCATCACTTAATTCATTTAATGACTGATTTAATGAATTTTTATCTTTTCTGATCATGAAGCCAGTTGTTAATTTTGTAATATTTGCCATGATTTTTAATTAACAATTAATCAAAATCACTTGTGTGGAATTAGGGATCAATTGCTCTTGTCATTTTCATTTTTTGTGAAATTAGTCTTCTAATTCATGATTTTGCAGGTTTTCAGGGAGGTGTTGGGACCCAGACAAAATTTTCTCAGCTATGGGAAATCATGTTATTCTTATCATCTCATTGATCCTTAATGCTGACAAATGTGTTATATTCACTCAACACTTTTATATATAAAAAAAAGTTGGAATTGAATTCTAATCTTATTCTGGCAATTTGTATCTTTCTTTCTGATTTTATTTTTTATTTTATTTTATTTTTTATTTTTATTTATTTATTTATTTATTTTAGATACCCTGCTGTTTTGAGTAACTTTATGTAGATTTAGATGTTTGGGCTTATTTTCCAGTGATCTTGCGATTCAAAACTTCTGTTCCTGACTTTTAAAGGTTAGTTAAAAAAGATCAAGAACAAAGCATTTCTTGAGGGGGGGAAAAAAAATTCAAGTATGAATAGCTGTGAGTCTTCACTGGTTTAAGTGAGTGTGTGCAATATAGGAAACATTTGAGTATTAGAATTTTAAACTTTCCTCAATGCTTTGATTGTTTTATTTTTTTTCCAAATATGGAATCATAGAACATGTTTTGCTTAGCTTTGCTTGAATTTTACTCACTGGCTTTACCCTCACCATTTATATGTCCTCCCCATTTCAATACAGGAAACTGATGAGGGAGGGCAAAGAAATGAGGCCCAGTATTTGACTTCCCATTCATCTCTCCTGATGTACTGCATGTCTCTTTGAGACATGGTCAATAGTTGGTACAAGACCTAGTGAGACCTTGGGCCGATTCTCACGGCACCATACAATGTGAAGCAGATGTGAGTTGTTAAAGTCTAGCACGACTGCTTCATGGAGTCTACCTCTTCAGTTTATAGGCCTGAGCGTACTGAAAGAATTGGTTTTGGACTTCAGTGGAGCAGAACTTGGTACTGAGTGAAGTGTGTGTGTGCGTGTGTGTGTGCGTGTGTGTGTGTGTGTGTGTGTGTGTGCGTGCGTGCGTGCGTGCGTGCGTGCGTGCAAGACAGTTTCCATATAGGCTTCAGCCAAGCCCTCGATGAGTCACTCACACATGGCCAGGGTAAATCACTCTAAGATGGTGGGCCTCCACTGAGAGTCAGCTTGAGAGGCTGCACTACAACCTCCATTTTCATGCGCTTTGGTTTGTTATATAACCATTGCTCTATTGCCAGATTTGGCTTTCAATTTAGGCATTAAATACTGTAAGCAGTTCATTGAGGTTGTGACAGATCTTTGTCAGAGCTTGAATGAGGTGATTTTTTTTTTTTTATTTCATTTTTTTTTGAGTTTTTGTTTTTTTGTTGTTTTTTTTAAAGAAAAAATCAATTGCAGGTTGCTGACTAAGGGTGTGAAACTATCTTAAAGCCAAATTGACAGTGGAGATGACTTGTTTTTAAAAATAAAGAGCCATGGCTTCCATAAATATCCTGTTTTTATATAGGGGAAGATAGAAAAATATATACATTTATGTAACATTATTGTACCAAAGCAGTATCAAACATCGCAATGTCTGAGGTTTCACCCAGTGACAAAAAAAAGTCTGATGTTAAAATACTAAAGGACGCATAATCAGGCTGATAGAATAATTCTGCGGTTGTGAACTGTGGTATATTAAAAAAGCTGAAAAAAAATGTCTAACCCTCTTTGGTACCACATGTTGGATAAATTAGGATACTATCAGTAACCCAGGTGGTATCTAACATACAGACACTAATCGTAATTGCTATCAGGCTTTTGATTTAATGATAGCTTTGGCTGTAAAAGATGTGACATGAAAGAGAAAATTACATGCTGCAACTGGTATTTCAGAAACCTTGACTCTTATGGCTTGTGTGTGTAATTTGAAGTTTTGAAGGGCAAATGTTGAACTGAATAAATAGCCAAATATAATTCTTCACCAACATTGCATGAGACCTCAGCAGATTGCACTTGTTTGAATCTGTTGACTTGAAATTATCACTTTATGTCCTATCATATACCCCCTGTATTCCTGGTATTGGGGAAAGTATTCATGTTTTGTTTTACTTTACTTGTTGCCAGACAGGGTTTGCCTTTGAGAGTGGAGTGTAGTGCTCAGACAATGGCAGGAAAGCTGAAAAAAAAGCATTGTTGGGTCACATGGGGTGTTTTATGATTCTTCTGACACTACTTGACTGTGCTTTGCCCTTGAAATGTGGGATCATAACAATCGTATTTTTACCGAATTGATCAGCAGTGAGTCGTTCTGTGCTTTCTGCTTTGTTCAATAGGGGTACACTGAGGCTACAGGCTCCTTCTCCAGCAGCTGCTTGTTTGGTTTCTTTCCTCCCCACGCGTAAAAAAATCCTGACTGAGATGTCAATTTTATTTCACGTTTACATCAATATACATTGCAGCTGCAAAAGGAAGAGAAGCTGCTAAAGCTGGATTCAATTTGTTTAGAGCAAGGGTGGGCAAACGTTTTGACTCAGGGGCCACAATGGTTTCTAAAATTTGACATAGGTGCCGGGCCAGGAACAGATGGATGGAGTGTTTGTGTGAACGAATATGAATGACATAGATAGAATAGAAGTAAATCTAAAAGCCATTACATGAAATGATTTGGCCTTTTAGCAAATCATGAATATGCAAGGCTCATTTTACAAGCTGTTATCCAAATGCATTGATTTCAAAACACAGAGAAAGTCACATTCAGTTTCAGTGGGAAAAGTGTTGATGATCTTCATTTATTTACCAGTGCATCAAAGTCTGGAGTTGGGTTGCGGCAATTCTCAGGATGGATCCGAAGGTGTTGGTCAGATAACTTGGATCTGTGACTGGCTTTGTTGGTGTTTATGATGCTGAATCTCTGCTCAAATATTTAGGCTGAGCCAAACAACATCAGCATCTTTTGAATTATCCTCTGGAGGTTTAGAAATATTGCTAGTCGCTAATTTGAATGCCAGCATAAAACTTGTCTTGGTTGTCATGGTTCTCAGTGCTCTTTCCGGTGGTTCCGCCTCATCAGTTGATTTTGTCCACCAGGACAGCTGCCACCCATGGTAGGCAGTCAGTGCGGACCTAAAAGCTTCGCTTCCAGTCCAACTAGTTGCCGGGTTTTCTTCTTTCCCTTCCAAGTAGACAGGTTGCCTTTGTCTGCTGTGGGATACCGCTTGGAACTGACCCTGTCTGTCCCCACGTTCCCTCACCGCGGTTCGGTAGCTCCGCGTTCCCTCGGCAGGGTTCGCGCTCCCTCGACAGTCCTCAGGAGCCCCGCACTCCCTTGCCAAGCTTCACGCTCCCTCGTTGGGTTGTCAGGAGCCGAACGCTCCCTTGCTCGGCTTCAGGAGCCCCATGCTCCTTGGGGCTTTGCACTCTCTGGCTGGACTTTGGGGACCCCGCGTTCACTTGCCCATCTTCCCGGTACCAAACTTGCCTGTCTCTGACTTCCCTGCTTTATCTGCATTCTGCTATTACGAACTGCCAGAGTTGTTGGTGTGGGGTTTTGGTGTTGCAATCGGTCCGTACCCCAACCATTACATCAATACTTGACTCTTGAATTGTGGTTTCTCTGTGGGGAAAAAAAATTGTGGAGTCTGTAAATAAACCGTCAACCTCTGTGCCACTGCCACCCGTTTTTGCGTCGACGGCTCACAAGCAGAGTTAAAGATGATATTTGAAAACCACAAACATTTCAGGGAAAAGGTAAAATAAGTGAGGTTTAATTAAAACAAAATTTCAGGTTCGGTGGGCCGGAATAAAACGCCTGGCGGGCCATATATGGCCTGGTTTAGAGGCAGGAGGCAGCCTTTTCTGGTCACATTGAAACCGTGGTAAAGTGAATTTCCAATTTGGATGTCAGGGCACTTTCTTCATCAAACTGAAGCTTCAGATCGTATATATTTCCAAAGCCCAAACTGTGTGTTTTGTTGCAAAGTAAATGTTTCTTTCATCTAACTCATAATTCTTGAATTTCCTGCTATAAGGCACTGCCATACCATGTTAAATTCTTGTGTACATTATAAATTCGGCTGAAAAGAGCCATTGAATCTGTTTGTGACAGGATGCAGTTTCTTGGGTGATGTAAATGTTTACCTCCATACAAAATTATTTTTATTAAGTTTAGTTGAGACTCTTCAGCTCAGTTGAAATGAGTGATAGATTATGCTCATTGAAGAAGCATAAAGTAGGACCGGGTTGTTAGGTAAGACATGCGACTGGCTGCATCTAATTTTTGTTTTAGGTTGTTGGGATTGTGTTTTACTATATCTATGTGGATTGCCGGCCTCCTTGAGAATTTATTTTACTTCATTAACCTTATGGCTTATGGCCCAGCTAGCTTTGAGAAAAACAGTTGGAGAGATTGCTTACACCACTTTGCATCTCTCAGCTTCCCAAAAAAGTTAGTAACCACTTTTTGGCTTGTCTATTAACAGGTTAGGCCAGTGAGATTAGCAAGCCAAGAAAACCAGTAAGATTTGAAAAGTGTTCCCTTGTTGGGAAATATGGAATCTTCATTGTTCATTCGTAGTTTTCACATCGAAACCTTTTCATTTTTAAATTTTAAGACTGATAGATGAATGCACAACTAATTGTATCTCAGTCATCTATAGAACTGTGCTCCAGTTTTTTCAGGTCAAATGATGCAACGATAAATTGAACTGACCACACGGGTGAATCTTTCAACCTCAAGACATTTTACCAGCAATTTATTTTGATTCTAGTTTGACTGAAGAGACAAAACGGCCATGTCAAAGCAAAAGTTAAATGCATAGATTTACAATAAATGTATGGATAACATTGGTGTTTTTCAATTGTTTGAAGAGTTTTTCAGTAAAGTTTGAAGATCGCGTCTTAATCCCCGTCATTTTCATGAGCATAATTGTTGCTCTTTGTAAGTACAGGGTTTTGATACCGTAAAAGTAAGAAATGAAAGGGGTAAAGTTTCGCTTGTATCAGATCTTTTTAGAGCTAATCAGGTTCTTAACCGATCAAACACCAGAAGCAGACCCAGCCCCTCACTCACTCTTGGATGACTCATCATATAACCATGCTGGGTGGAACAAGTGCTGTTTGATATCTGTGGACACTCGTAACCAGAGGCATTGTCAGCAGACTGGGCACCTTTTCCCCTCCCCCCTAACAATGTTTAACTGACAGCATGGCTTAGAAAGTGTATTGACAAATGCAAATGTAGCATGATAAAGGTGACTGTTTTGTTTAGGTTGTGAAGTTTGTCCTGGTGACAGTCTGAACAAAACAGTGGGTTTGACACAGGGGACACTGCCTGGCCTTCTCTCATCACACATCATTTCCATTAAACATGTCTTTCACAGCATAAATGGCTGCAAACACTGGGAACTCTGTTTCCCAGCTGCCACATGTGAGCCAGTGGTGGCCCCCTGGCAAAGCTTGTGTCAATTTCAGTTTCTGGTTACTTGTGATAGGATGTAAACAATCCTGGTCATTGTGCTCCTCATTTCAGTACTGACATGGAAATGATCATGTGCCAGCAGTTGTGCTGAATGTTTTTTGGGGGAGCTTTGCTAAATACACCAGCTGAAAATGCAACTAGCTTTGACTTTTCCTCCAATCTTAATATGTACATTTTCAATCCTTATCTGGTCATCAAAGTGCTTGTGGTCTAATCTTGTCAATGCTATTTGCCCTCAATCCCCATCTTCTGTCTGTGGGTCATCCAGAGTAACACACTCGCATTTTCCATTCAATATTTTTATAGACCTCAAATTGAATTATGATGAATAATTGAAAACATGTAATGCAACATCTTTACTGAGAAGGTGACACAATTGTAAATGCTTGTGAATATTGGCTGGTGATTTTAAATTATTTGTTTAAGCTGCTTGTTATCCATAACTGCCATTGGTTTTGTTAAACAATGACATTTCATTCAATAAGAGGATTTGCTTGGAGTTGTAGCTCTTGTGACATTGAATATCTGCCCAATCAGTAGAAAGCTTTTCCACAAGCTTAAATGCAAGTTATTGTGAAATAGTCAGGTCATTTCAAAACTCTGTCTCACTTCTCATGAATATTCAATTAAACGTTATGCCTAGGGAAAAAAAATCAGTGGATTTCTTTTGCTTTAAAAATGTTTAACGGTATCAAATTACGTGGGCTACAAATGATATTGTCCTTTCATGTCACATGAGGTGTTTGACTGTTATCTCCTATTATATCCATCCCCTCACAGATTGAAATGGGATATACAAAAATGAAACGAACATTTCAAACCAGTCTGTTGCAGGTTTTGAGCCATCCCTTAGACAGGGTTTGGAAAGTGACTCATCAGGAAACCCCACCTTCGCGCGTCTACATGATCACCAGGCTGTATGCATGTGTTTTAGTAGCATGTAGATCAAAGATCTTCATTAGTGTCGGTCAGTTGAACTTTCTGATGCAAGTTATCAATGGGTTTTAATTGTTTTGTCCAGGTAACTCATTTTTAGATATGCTGGTGGGGAAAACATTGGAAGGGCAATTGAAAGAGACCCCCCTCAATTCATCGTAGCTTCAGCAGACGTGCACCTGTGCAAAGCACAGAGCTCCATACAGCTTCAGGGGAACTAAAGAAAAAAAAACAAAGAAACCTCTGCACTAGGCTTTGGTGTCTTTATCCCCCTGTGGAAGATGCACTTCTCTAAGCAATAATATGAAGGCTAGATAAACTCATCTTGTGAGAAGACAAAGAGTTTGATAGTGATTGCTAAAAAATTAAAAATAGTTTACCTCCGGTTGAGATTGAACATTCAGACTTTATTTTTTTTGTTCATCGACTTGTTTAGATATTCAGTAAATGATCGTTGCGAATTATTCTGACTGACGCAGCTGCATTTATGAATGGAACTTAAATTTTTGTAATCCAGTCATAAATTCAACTATATTTATCTTTTATCTGTCATCAAATGACAATGAAACTGTGCTGCCGGCAGTGCTTGGTTTCAACATTGAGGGAGGGCGTGTTGGTTGACCACGCAGGATGTGGTTTGCTGAGTAGGGGGAGACTGATACAGTTGTTGTGTTTTAGTATTGATATATTCTGTGAATACCATGACATTTTTGATATGAAAATCAATAATTTCATAACTATATTATTGATAAATTGGCAAAGAGCCATCTTTTAGAATTATCAATATATCTGAAAATAATCATGGTGTGGTGTGTCGATGACACAATGGCATTAATATTTATGATGATGAGTAGAAACCTGAAAGAATGAGTATGGAAAAAAAATGAGAAACTGTAATGAAAGACCGCTGACTTTAACTAATTGTGGAGGGCTAATAAAATAGCTATTAGATATATTTTGGTGGAACATTCTTTTTAGATCCAGAACACCAGGATATAATAATAAATATAATCACTCTTGGATTAGAGCATTTGATTGACCAGTGTTTCACATTGAGGTTTATTGAAATTACAAGGCAACAGGGTTGGCAAGGTGCCATAAATCTTGTTTTAGTCGTGTGGTTACTGTAATAACTTCTATATTTTATAGAAATTGTATATTAGGAATATTTTAACAGGGTATTGGCCAACCCTCTCTTCCTTGAGATTTTCTGAGAACAGCAGAGAATTGTTTCAGGTTTTTTTTTTTTCATTCTTCTGTGTCCACAACGTTTTTGCAAATGACATACTAGCAGTAGCAGGCCTGACGGAAAAGCCTCAGTTACCCTGGCAACGGCATAGCAAAACAAGGGGGCCGAGAAGGCTTTTTTTCTCTTTCACTCGCCGAGGCGGGGTTAGTTTCTTGTTACTGGGATGGATAAAGATAGCTGTGAGTCATCCTCGAGGCTGGGAGCCGAGCCAACACATTCCTCCTCCTTGCATTTCTTCTTATTCTTTCCCTTCTTTCTCTCCTAACATTTCCATTTCACACCCGCCCCACTTCCCTTTCCACCTTCCCCATATCACACCATCTCTGTCCAACAGCTCCCATTTTGTCTCTGTGATTCCATGTCATTTACATATTTCATAAGTAACAAAAATGATTTGCAAATGTTTGATATTGTGGCTGAAAATGTCGGACTGTATTTGTGTAAAAGCAACGGAGAAAATTTTTCTGGCAAAAAAAAACAGTTGGAAACAAGAATATAGCTAGTCTGCTTCTAATTTCCTTCGTACTACATAACAGAAAACACCACACTAGTGCCACAAAGGCTGTCCTCAGCTTGCCAGCTCAGAAACAAACTTAACTCCTTGATTTACTTTGCCGCAGAATCCACTTGTCCTCCAGATACTGGCCGCATTTCATTTATGTAATTTTTCCAAATGTAATCTGGATATGCTCATCCGTTTGCTCGCTGTCAAGTCAGCTTTGTATAGTGCCAACTTGCATGACATGTTACATGTAGAGTATGTCTCGATCAGACTCTTTGAAATGATTTAAGAAACCCAACATTTCCCCGTGAACAAACACTTGGTGACAGTGGCGAGGAAACACTGCCTATTACCAGGTAAAAACCTTGGATAGATGCCACCCATACATTTGTTAGTCTCATGCTGTGTTTTGCAAATATTAATAGCATGATTCTGTAAAATCAACTCCAGACTGGCAGTTGTGAGTATGGATGGAAAGACTTTGGAGCTTTGATGGAACCTAATGTAAACACAAAGGCCCAAGAAATTCTTATCGAGGCTCTGTAATTTCACAACTGCGATGGGATTATATAAACATGTATTTCAATGCAAAGAGTTCACTCAGACCCTGCACTGAATTATGTAAATATTTAGTGACCATTCAGATTAGAAGAACCACCATACAATAAAGCTAAACAACATATTATGATGGCAAAAACGTTCTACTATGTAACACCTATTTATGTTAATCGTAACATTGTAAGTTGCTCTTTAAATAACAAGGTGGTAACGAACACGAATACGTAGACACTAACTGCAGTAAAATGTGTACCCAGATAGCTGTCCTACATTAAGGTCAGGTAGAGCTGTGTGTGATTTCCTAAGTCCCTAATGGGTTATTAATCTGCTGCTTTACATAAAGGTTGTAATTATATATTTTTTATGCTTTCCCTTACTTAATTCTTGCCCATTCTAGAGGTGCAAGAGTAAACTTCCATGATTACTGAATGAATTGCACTGACATTTACAGCTTGAAGAGAATGAGTTGCATAACCTTAATCACTCCTCTGACAATGGCCCCTTTATAGATGTTACAACAACTATCAGGTATCAGGAGTGGCCCTTCAAGAGTCCAAACTTTTCAGTCCAGTATATCTTTATTCCTTAGTAGTGTCATCAAGAGAAGTCTGCTATAGAGAACCAAATCACATATTTCCAGGTCAACATTAGTGTGCAAGTCATCTGGAGGTTCACTCCCACAGGAACATCTTTAGTCTTCTGTCTGTTTCTGCTGTTAGGTTTGGTATTTTAACACAGAGATTTTCCGCTTTAGACTAAGACCCAAATGGCTCCTCAAGGACCTGCATATTTTTATCTTTATATTTTTATATTTTTATATTTTTATCACACTTTTAATTTAAGGATTGCCACTTTCTTGCATGAAAACAATTGACGATTATTGACTTGATATATAAGTTCAGCACCTCAATATCCAATTTGGCTTTTCAAATACCTTGTTTTAAAACAAAAGGTACTTTGTTATGTAAGCAACATTTGGTTCAATTAGAGATTAGAAGTCTTCATCTTCATCAATTTCACTGTAGTTATGTCTTTCAGGGAAGCCATAGTGGCCTAAAGGCTCACTAAAGCTCTGCATATGCATATAATCACTATACGTTTTGAAATAATTGAAAATCATCATGTCAACCTTCAATGCATCCTTTGTGTTGTAATGGACTTAAGCAGTACATCGGCTAAGGGTCACAGTTTAGAGTAAGAGTGCAGTTGTTGTGACAAAGCAGTCTGGCATGGACCACTGACCCATTTCCACCCAAGTATTCTGAAACAGGTGCTCACTCCTGTCCCTATGATGTAAAATAAATGTGCTGACTATTTCACACCAACTCATAGCCTCTCTCTTAAAGGTCCTCGATCTTTCAAACTTTCAGTTTTGAGATTCAACTCAACATTTCCCCTGCGATTTGCAGTGGTACTGCTGTCTGCCCATTTCTGTTAAGCATCCAGAAGTAGGACCAAAATCAGCACAAAATGAATGCAGAAAAGCATGAATGGCTCCATCTGTATGTGCATCCTGTGTAGAGCATGAGCCCAGTTATTCACTATTTGAGTTCAAGCTCCAATCCCATTATTTGAAATTAAGGCAGCCTCCTACACACCCTCCTAACTGTTCTTCTGTCATATTCAAGACTGTTAATATGTTTTGGAGAGAAAATTATTAACTGCTAGACAAAGAGCTGAACACTTGCCATCATAATTTATGAGTGGAAATAATACAAGGGGTTTGCACAGCTACTGAAAGCATTTTGTGTCTCATTGTTGTGGAGTCATTATCCAAGTATGTAATGTGTTTGAGCAACATTTCACAATAGTAATGGTAGTCTTGGAAGTAGCTACACTCTCGGTGCTTCTAAGAAAATTATGAGGGAAGTTGGCCCAACCAGCTGCAGCAAGGGGAGCATCTGGCTATCCTGCAGGCATCTTGACACTGATTGATGGACCGCATGTTTAGTTGGGGCACACATGCCTTTGTATGTTCAAGAATCTTGGGAATTTTTGCAAGTGTTCAAAAATATTGTGCTCTTGACATGGTTGTGTAGATGCTTATTGCTGGTTTAGAACTATAATCTCTGGCTTGTAAAGGGTCACATTCTCTTCCTCCTAAATGAGTTTCAGTATCTGAACTAAACAGTTCAAAAAAGTCTTGTCTTTCACACTTACCAACTTGATTCACATGCAGCCTAAGTCCTATGGTGAATTATATGTCCTTGAGTAAGACTTCTGCTACCCAGCGCTGGGTTACTGGTGTGCTTCATAAATATGAATTTCTACATTGTTTCATAGGAGCTGCAGAACATCTGGTCTAACAGAAGCTCAGGAGGCGTAGTAATGCTAGGTTGGGAAACCCATAATACTGACTGCTACTTTGGCCTGACAAATGCCCTCACGTACATGTATCATGATTCATTCTGAAAAATGGGCAGCTCTCTGCGTACAATTTTGCAAAAGTATTGAAGAAACAGATTTTTGGGAGCACTTTTTTGACCACAGATATGCAAGCAAAATGAACTACCAAGTGGACCATTTCCTTTGCATAAATGTCATATGTCACACATGACTGGAGGGCAAAACTACACCAACTAAGCCTCTTCAACACAAATCAAAACCTCATAGCCACTCAGGCTACACTTGTATAAGTGTCATCCCAAGATATAAAAGTATTCTGCAAGTTGATAATTTCCTCGATGGGGTACTGAAGAATCAGTATTTATTATCTTTTATTTTTGGTTGAGGGTCCTATTTGAGTATTCTCCATTGTTGTCTTTGCATTGTTTTCCCGGTTGACAGCCACATCTACAGGAACGAGGGCCAACACGGATACAGAATCGTTCGGGTTGAAACCCCCAAACTTTTATACAAAGTTATTAGACAGCTCTTTAGACAAGATATAAAGAGAATCATGGAATTTTATTTCTACAGGTAAATAAATGTGGCAATTAAATAATACTTATAGAAGCATCGGTTGCAGAGTTGTGATTAATGTCTGTTGCTACCTAAATATCAGATGACCAGTGTAGCATCTAAGGATTTCAGACATTTTGGAAATGTCCAAGCTCAAAAGTTGTTGTTTTTTTTGTCAGTGAATCAGCCCTTCTATGAGGCTCTTTGCCCACCCCTCACAGCATCAAGTGGTTGAAGCTCACTGCGGTCACCATTCTGGCCTCCTGATGCTGTTTTCCTTTAACATTAGCTTTTGTCTTTGTCTGTTTGAACTTTTGTACTGTAATACAATAATCAAAACGTTCTCGAAGGATCTTTTAAAAATTATATGTAGGTGTGTATAATGTTTACTGATGAGTCATTAAGATCTTGACCAATACAAAGGGCAAGCTTTTTTTTTCTAATCTGTCTTGTGATTGAGAAGCACTGTTAAACAGCCTCTAAAATGGACTTCATTCGACTACAAAATGATTTTCAATGTAATAATTAGCACAAGATTGATGTTGACTCAATGGTCATGGATGCATAAAATAGCTTGCAAAATTTTCCAGCATGTGCTAGCAGATTTGCATATTCTTTTATGATTCTGTAGGCTGATAAAAATAATTTGTATGGTTCCTCTAATCCTCAGTGGCATTTTGTAAGCAGTAGTATGATGAATGTACATTCAAGCATATTTAATGAAGTGTTTCATAAATGTTCACTGCTTACAGTTGATCATGAGGCTTTAAAGAACTAGAACCAAACTTCAGCCGGATTATTTTTTTGAGACTAACTATTAAATATTTGTAATGTCGTCCTGTTTCCACACCAGCCTTGAATGGAGAAGTTTTTAACAATTACATTAGATACTAGTTAAGCGTACAGCTGCAGTATAGTTTTACTTTTTTTTTAACAATGATGAGAAATACTTAGTAAGATATTTAAATAATTGTTGCCAAGTTCAGTCTTTTTTTTCTTCCTCCTTCCCAGTGCCTCCCTTGAAAATGTAAGCAGGATGCTTCTTTAATATGGACCCTCAAACAATGTGCTGTCCTCTTTTGAGTTTAAATGGTGAGCTATCTGGCAGGCATTTATATAATTTTCTTCTCCAAGCATAATTGTACATCTGTAATGCATCAGGGGTACATTTTCTCCCTTTTTTTCCTTGTACCCCCAACCCCAAATAATCCTTTACATGTGAAGAGGCTGTACTACTTCTGTTGCCTGAGTTAGTTATGTTTTTAGGGCTTTCATTGAGAGGTAGAATTATACTTTTGTAAATCCCAAGGTTATATTCCATTGTGAATTATCCTATGCTTGGAGTAGTTCTTAATTGAGAGCACTGTTTGTCCCTCCCCTGGCTGCCCTTCACCCTGGGAGTGATGGACAGACCTATGAGCTCTGTAATAAGCCTGGAAGTCATCTCCTGCAGCAGATGGCCATTATTAGTGACAATGAAGACTTGCTCACAGGACCAAACTCAATAACAAGGAGCTTATTTCCTCCTTGGTTTTGAGCATAACACCTGTACAGCTGACATTCTCCCGGTCCTCTCTCTCTCTTCCTCCATCTTCTGCTGGGAATTTCGTTTTTTCTGTTTGAATATCCAGGTGCCCCTACCCCCCCCAAAGAAGTGTTTTGGGTAGATGTTAGAGGAGGGGCATTCAACACAAGCACATGTGAAGCGAATGTGAATTCCCTTAATTGAGCATGGATTCCAACAAGATGGTGTTTTGTTGGCACTTACTCTGTTCTCAATGAATGGCCAATCCCAGCAAGCCAACTTCAGTCAGCATCATCTGGCAGTGTGTTATGGATAGTGTCTGTCACAGAAGTAATTCATCTACAGTCTAAGTAGTGTAACCGTAACAAGTGTCCAGTTTGCTATGACAAATTTACAGGGACATTAATGTAAACGGCGCCCAGAGAAAAATCTCCGCTATTGGTAATTTCAGTCAGGCACAGTTTGTATAAATTAAGTGGAATTCAATATCATTTCAATAAAGAGAAAGACATAAGAAAAAAATAGTTTGAAAATCATTAGAAATGGTGGCAACCTTTCGAAAGTAAGAAAATAATACCAAAACATACCATGTTGTAAAATCATGTCTGACAAGTACAACATGAAATTTAACTGCATGTTGAGCAGTAATTGCATTGTTGTTGCTTCCTCACAGGAACGGTAAGAAGGAGGCTGACCTAGATGCAGCGCTGGCCAGGCTCCGGGACCTGGAGGCCCTGCTTAACTCTAAAGATGCTGCGCTCACCACTGCCGTGGGGGAAAAGCGGGCTCTGGAGGTAGAGGTCAAGGACCTCAAGGCTCAGCTGGCAAAGGTAAGGAAATCTTCTCTCAAAGCTACAGTTGTTTGTAGGTGTGAGGATCACCTGTGATGGCTCAGAGCCCATTTTTTACAAAAGGTTACCTGTCTACACCCTTCATTTCATTGCGGAGGCACAGCAAGAACCTTAACCAGGCATTTGATGAGTGCAGTTCTAATAAATTTCCTAATTTATACCCAATATTATGGGGCCCAAAGGTAATCTTAAAATTGCATAATATGTGTTTGTATAATTTTGGTTGGCAATATGAGATTTAAACTCTTATGATTGAACTGATGTGTCAAACCAGTCCAACAAATGCTTGATGGGAGAATCAGTATTTGTCATCCAGTCAGATTTGTCCTGACTCTGAAGTCGCTTGAAAGAAATTATTCAAACCAGCTCTGTGATTAGAATTCAAAGAATTCATTTTAAACAATGACACGAACCATTCTAATTTGCCCTTCAGGGACAGTGTCATGACTTTATTGCTCATTCACCCCAAAATGAGGGATGAGAATCAAACTAATTACTGTAGCGAGCAGCATTTTGTTTTATAGGACAATAGGGACAAAAGTTTAAATGAGACGGTTTGGTGTTTTCAGGGTAATGTGACACATTGGAAGAGAAAGAGCTTGCCAAGCATTTGGAGTTTAAAGCTACCTAAAACTTAGTTCTGGATAAGTCAGAAACTTGAAGATGTGACATGATGTAACATGATGGATGATGGAAGGTAAAGATGTGACATGATGTGACCATTTACTACCTGCCTAAATAAAGAATTCGGTTAAATTAGACATTGCATTATTTCATTAAAAGGGGGGTTTAAGGCAATAAAAACATTCGTCTTACTTCAACATATGAGTCACAATATATTAGTTACATCAATATTTAGAGAGTGTAATCATGAAGAGTTGCTGGAATTTTTATCAGTGGTTTTGGAGAGACTCTCTGCCTTAATTGCAAGTGATCCATCCAAATATCATTTTGCCCATGTAAAAACTACATATGGTTTGTTTCCTTAAAGCGTGACTTTGAAACTAATTTTAAGCCTTGCAGGCTTGCGATTTGGATGGATTAAACAATCAAAGTTTTTTCCAGCTTATCCACTGAAGCTCATATCAGTTCACGAAGCATTATGTGTTGAATTATAAATTAGGACAAGGGTTTTACATTCTTCTCGCCTTGGAGCAGTTGACCTTTTTACAGATTTGTATTGGTTGCAAAAAGTATAAAATTCTGGGTTTCTGGCTGATGGGAAAAGCATGTGGTTCGAGAACTGCTTGTTGCTGACATTTGGAATGACTGTCTTCTGCCATCGAAATACAGAAATACCTGAATGAAAAGAGTAATTCTATAAACGCTTCAGGCAGTTTATTATGAATGAGGACAAGGTGTTGAGGTGGACAGACTGCATTCTGTTTTAGAAATGAATTTCATTGCATGATTCTTGTGGGCTTACTCCACCCAATGGCGAGCTTTTGAAACTGAATGCGCCAAAAACAATCTTCTGATTTCTATCATCTCTATCTTCTCTTCCTGCCTCCTCCCTGCCAGTTGGACGGCAACGTGGCTGACGCTAAGAGGCAGCTTCAGGACGAGATGCTGAGACGAGTGGACGCAGAGAACCGCCTGCAGACCCTGAAAGAGGAGCTGGAGTTCCAGAAGAATCTTCATAACGAGGTCCAGCATTTGACCTCAGCTTTTGCTATTTTTGTATAGCTGCCAAGTCATCTGTCCTACTTTTACGTCTTTCCACAGGAAATTGATCGACTTCCAAGCACTTACTTGATTGATTTTCATTTGCCATTTTTCACACAAATACAAAAATACCACTCAACAAAAACATCTAAATTTCAATCAATTATTTCAAACTTATTTTCTTCTTAAAATGTTAACAGGTGTTAGTATTTGATTAACAGATCCCTGAGAAGTAAAATCATTCCTCCTCCCTCGTTAACGCGGTAATGTACTCCTCAGCAAACGGATGAATTGATGCATATATGGTTCTGCAAAGCGCTCCCACTGGGTATTGTAGTGCAAGCTAGGGGTGACTAAAATTTTTCCATTTTTCTAAATTCAAAAACCAGTTCTTTGACAATTCCATAGAAAAGAGTCAGTCATTTATTGATGTGAGATTTGACAAGTGAAATGTTATGTTGAAGATTATTGCTCTGTGGTCTCTCAAAGGGAGAGACCACAGGTTTTCCTGGGTTTAATCCAGACAAAACACAATACAAACTGAAGTACCTTTCCTCTCAATACATAGGATTTTTGTCAGACAAATATTCTAAAATTATGGGAAAAATAATTACATTCTGTTGAATGTGAGCTACTTTTTTATATTTACCTGGATGTGATTCAGACTGCTCAGCTGTATAAACAATGAAACCATAGATCTTGTCAAACTATGCCTCCTGTCTTCTTCTTTTCCTTTCGGCTTTTCTCTTTTCAGGGGTCGCTACAGCGAATCAACCTCCTCCATCTAACCCTATTCTCTGTATCCTCCTCTCTCACACCAGCTACCTTTTTATCTTCTCTCACTATGTCCATAAATCTTCTCTTCGGTCTTCATCTAGACCTCCTGCCTGGCATCTCCCATTCCAGCATCAATCTACCAATATAGTCCTATCCCTCCTCTGTACATGGCCGAACCATCTCAGTCTGGCTTCTCTGACCTTCTCTCCAAAACATCTAATGTGAGCTGTCCCCCTGATGGACTAATTCCTGATCCTATCCATCCTTGTTACTCCTAAAGAGAACCTCAACATCTTCATCTCTGCTACCTCCAGCTCTGCCTCCTGTCTTTTGTTCATTGCCACTGTCTCCAAACCATACAGCATCGCTGGTCTCACCACTGTTTTGCAAACCTTTCCTTTCATTCTAGATGAAATTCTTCTATCACAAAGAACCCCTGAAACTTTTCTCCAACCATTCCAACCTGCTTGAGCCCGTTTCTTAACTTCTTTTCCACACTCTCCGTTGCTCTGGACTGTTGACCCTAAGTACCTTAAATCCTCCAACTTCTTGATCTCCACCCCCTGTAGCCTCACCGTTCCACCCGGGTTCCTCTCATTCACACACACATATTCTGTCTTGCTGCGACTAACCTTCATTCTTCTCCTTTCTAGAGCAAACCTCCATCTCTCAAGATTTTCCTCAACCTGTTCCCTGCTCTCACTACAGATCACAATATCATCTGCAAACATCATGGTCCATGGAGATTCCTGTCTAACCTCATCTGTCAGCCTGTCCATCACCACTGCAAACAAGAAGGGGCTCAGAGCTGATCCCTGATGAAGTCCCACCCCCACCTTGAACTTCTCTGTTTCACCTACAGCACACTTCACCACTGTTTCACAACCATCATACGTGTCCTGGACCAGTCTAATATACTTCTCTGTTACTTCAGACTTCCTCATACAATGCCAGAGTTCTTCTCTGGGCACCCTGTCGTATGCTTTTTCTAGGTCTACAAAAGCACAATGCAGCTCCCTCTGACCTTCTCTGTACTTCTCGATTAGCATTCTCAAAGCGAATACTGCATCTGTGGTACTCTTTCTAGGCATGAAGCCATACTGCTGCTCACAAATGCTGACTTCAGCTCTCAGTCTAGTTTCCACTTCTCACTCCCATAACTTCATTGTATGGCTCATCAACTTTATCCCTCTATAGTTACTGCAATTCTGCACATCCCCCTTATTCTTAAAAATGGGCACCATCACACTTCTTCTC
>CAAKHD010004780.1:0-42784 GCA_901007705.1 Fistularia tabacaria
TTATAACTTTTTTAGAGAAACTAGCGCTCTGTGTGTGTGTGTGTGTGTGTGTGTGTGTGTGTGTGTGTGTGTGTGTGTGTGTGTGTGTGTGTGTGTGAGAGAGTGCGTGTGCGTGTGCGTGTGCATGCACGTGTGTGTTTTGTGCATTAGTATTGGGGTATTTTTGCAGAATAAAATATTTTTCCATCCAAAAGAAACACTGAAGAATAAGTGTATTTGTTGTTCTCATCTTGTTCTTGTGTTGTTTTTGCTGTTGGGTGTACTTAAACAAAGGACAAGTTAGTATTGCTAAAGTGTAGGTGCCCTCCACAGCAAGGAATCTGGCTTAAAAGAGGCATGTCTGTAAAGAAGAAACATTCGACATGGCAGTCTTTTTGGCAGATGGACACTAGTCTTCAGCCGATGTATTGATTCACTTTGGGCCTCATTTTATATCTTAACTTCAACTCCTAATGGAGTGTCTGAAGGTAGACTTACAACAAAATACATCTTACTTGGATAATATCCTCATCAATCTCAGTCACTGATTTTAATGCGTACAATTCTCTTGACTCCTCGTTGCCTGTGTTTGCAGACAGCACATGCCCTCATGGACATGTATGAAATTGAAGATGGGACCCTCCGTTGTTTAGCACAACACAATTGTGTAGCCTTACTGTGATCAATACATCACCTTGAGAGGGAGTTAGATATATATAAAAAAAGCAGTTATTCAGACATTTTCCCCTCCAGAAAACAATCTCTCTAAAATTGCTGTCTTTTCAACCACCCTATTTCTCTCTATCTGATAGTTCTGGTTTTACTTAGCATTATGGCATTTCTGGTTTATAATATTTTTCCTTGCTCTCATGCAGAGCCATTTTCCTCAGTTCCTTTCCTGTCAACAATGTTAGAGAGAAGTGTTCAACCCCTGGCCTGTAACAACAGAGAAAATCAGATGGTTATGTGCTTGTTTTAAGGCTAGATAATATCAGAAATTAAATGAAATGTACTTTCCATGTCTTCATTTTATTTAAGCTTGTTGAACTGAGCGTCTCATTGTGGGATATACCTGTCTGTTTTCTAGAATGACCCATAATTAATGCTTCAAAATCCAGACCAATCAATATATGCAACATGGAAAGCATCGGTTGTTCGCAACAATGGACAGCTGTTCATTTTTTTGACAGTCTAGCAAAAAGTTGTTCGGTTTAGTTCACTGTCTGTGCTCTGACAGCATCTTTTCTTGGTTGGCACTAATCAGCATGATTTTCTGAAGACCATCTCTATTAAACATGAACTGTAAATTGGGAAGATATCTGTACGTGCTGTTTAAAAGTAAATTATTATTTCTGGCAATAAGTCGACAAATCAGCTCTCTTCTAATAAACGGCAGCCTCAGATATCTGGGATGTGTACTCTGGAAATGCGCGTGCGTCCCGGTGCGTGTTTGTGTGAGAGAACTATTGCAAGCAGAGTATTTGTATAAATACAGAACATGTGTGGAAGTGTGTGTTTTTGACATCAAAAAGACTTACAATGGGACCTTGAGTAGCCACATGATTCAGTATCCTGCCCATTCCCTATGGTTCCTGACCCTGGGGGAGGGATCTGTCTGTCTTTTGGCAAGCTCTATAACCGCTGCCCTCTCTCACTGCAGTTATCATCACTTCATCTCCAATAGGAAAATAGGGGCACGAATGGGAGCTTGTGGCGCACTGAGGCTGTTTTTGGGTTACAACTGTTTCTCAGAATTTCTTTTTAAGTCAAGCCCTTCTAGGCCCACTGATGGCAGCTGCCTATTCCGCCGTTCACTGGGGGCATGCCCTGGTTTCATGTGTGCTGTTGTGGCAAGAGTGTTAGGGGGAGAGAAAAGTGGAGGAGGGGAATAAAAATACTCCCGTTGTGCCAATGTGCCCCAACCACAGCTAGGGTGACACACTTACAAGCCAATATTCTTCCACCGTCCCTTGATTCCACAGAAAAGCTTTGCTCTTCCACCAAACTGGGGTGGTACACGGATAACCTGTTGGAGGAGATTCCTTGATCATGCTGCTATGGAGATTGATGTTAATGTGCTGTCTCAAGGTCTTTAAGTATATAGCTGGAGCTGCAGTGTCTTGCTGGGTGAGGTTACAAGGCAGCTATTCCCTCATATCCTTTGTTTACACAACCAGCTACTTTAGTTAGGCTACTTTACCTGGGCCGACTGAGTTTGCTCAAATCCTTCAATGTGTACATGTGAACATAAGAAGCTTAGCGAAAATTCAGTCTGCTCTCTCGGTCATCCTCTGGAAATGACAAATTAGAAATGTTAAACAGTCTGCCGTGGGTATTATACCTAAAGAAGTATTTTGGAGAGACTTATTGCCATACCATAAGCTCAAGCTAAGGCTTAGGTTCAATAAATATACTCAAGGAAATTGATAGCATACAAAAACACACTGTTGTAGCATACTGTTTTATTGACTTAATTTAGGCATGTATCATGTGGCTGATATTTGTCGCTCCCCTATTTTTCTGAAATGGGGAACACTTCAAAGTACTCATCCTATTATAACAACACATTAAAGCCACCTTACAGAAAATGCTACTGGAATCACATAGATCCAGATGAGGTATTATTTAAGCTAATATATAGCATTTGCATGGAGTGGGCGTAAGAGACACCAATCCGAGTGGGACAATTACCAGAAATTAATTACCAGGCATTTGTGTATTAGTGGTTTATTAAAAAAAAAGCAAGCTAATTTATTCGTTTCAACACAGAAAATGAATTCAATAATAATTATGAAAAGCTATTTGGGAAACAAAATGGAAGCAAGTAAGGAGAGATGAAGAAGGGGTTAAAAAAAGAATATGTGAGAAATCCGTCAAATGTGATAATTAATAAGTAATTATGCAAGTCCTCACGGTATGTTTCCTAGACTCTAGATGTAGGTATTTGGCTGGTTTTACTTTACTACCCAGCATTTACGCATGTTGAATATTTGTCCTATAATCAGTCTAATGTTGACTGATAAAAAAAAAAGACAATTTGTGAAGGGAAAGAGTCTAGATGATGATGGGGAAGAGAATGGATAAGAAGCCTTGGTGCTTTGGGCCTTACCCAGGGGATGAGGAAATAAAATATGTTGAGCCCACTACATACTCCGTGGATGCAAGACATTTTGTTCTCAATACTTTCTGGCCATGACATTTCATACTTGGCAAAAAAAATCAAGTGCAGAACTCCGGGGAAGTTCTCATAGGACCCGCCCACGACAGCACACGAATTGGAGGCATCTGACCGAATCAACAACAGAGCTACAACGTGGTGAAATTGGCAAAGATGTGTTACATAGATTTTCATACTTCCTCATCGCCTCAGCCAGCAGATCATCAAAACTATCCATCACTGTATAAACCTTTGAGCCAGCGGAAAAAAAGGGAATGACGACACTTGTGCATTTTTGCATTAACCACGCCCACTTCATGTGTCCAATCACATAGAAGTTCTCGGATGCCTCATGGGAAAAAAGTTCTGTCTGCATGATCTTAGGGAACAAGCTGCTAGAACTCCCAGACCAGGGTTGGTACATAATTTTGTTCTCACAGCCCTGCAAGCAAGGACAAGCTCCTTGTGGTGTACTGTATGTAGAATCCTTTAGATTGTGACAGAAAAGAAGATCGAGTGACAACATGAGTGGAGGGAGTGAAGTGGAGTGGTCAGCAGTAAAGGAATGAATGAGAAAGCAAGAATGCGCAGAATGACGAAGAAACTCTGCCATCTGGCATGAGGTGGCTTACGGACAGGACTCAGCAACATTTGATCCTGATCCCTCTTTCAGCAAATATCACAGTACTGCAGACTTGATTGCGAACAACAGAAGTTCAGTTTGTAGGGATAGAGGGAGATAGTGTGGTTCTTTTAATTTTGTTTAATCATTTCTAACAAGATTTCATAAAGCAAAAATGTACAGAGCTTGCTTCATCAGAATCTTTAAGGCTGCTGTTTTCTGTTGGCAACTATACTTTTAGGTTTATCAAATCCATAATGGACAGGAGAGAGCTTTGTATCAAGCGCAATGACAGTCATGGCACTGCTGAGCATTTTCGTGAGGGAAAAATGCTTAGTAATGAGAGAGACAGCAATTATATGCTCTTGAACAATAATAGAAGACATATAATACATTTTTGGGGGTCCAAGGGTGTTTCACATTCATTGACTATTATTTGTTTTTTTACTTGTAGTCTCATAAACATTCTAGCTACCACTAATCTCATCATTAATAAGACAATTATTGCGACCTCTTTGGCCTCTTAAAACACAGTTTTTAAGTCACTTACAAATATATAATGTTTGCGCAAGAAGTTAACGTTTTGCTTTCATCCTTTTTTTACTCCGTGTCACACACACATATATCCTGAGCATAATTAGTACATGGCTGCATTACTGCCATGCAAAGGATTCCTATGGATAGTCAGCCACCGTGCATCTCCCCATGTGCACTATTGTGACATCATAAATACTAATATATGCTGGCTAACATGGCATCTCTTTGTAGGCGGCCTGGAATTCCAGACATTTACTCCTATTGGGGATGGGCAGCGTTAGTAATGCTAACTATGTGGATCACTGTGAGAAGATTGAGCCACCGCCAGTAGGCCTGCATAATAATGTTGTGCAGTTGAGCAGTACGTCTCAATTGAGCACTGCAACAACCCAATGCCTCCATTGTTCCTGCACTCCTTTGTGAAGCAGTCAGGAAAAAAGACTTTAGATTTCATTTATTTTCTAATGGCATGAAAAGATTTCATTGAAGCTCAGATTGAGTGTGTGCTTCCTGCTGTTGTGGAGCCAGGCCAAAAAATTAGTGTTCCCAAAAATGCCCTGGCTGGGCAACATCATTCCTGCACTGTTGTTAATTGAGCTATGCAGTGTCATAGCAACCCAGAGAGATGCAGAAAAGATGACAGCAGACAACACTTTGACATGTACTTTCACATGAAGACATGTGTTGGGCTCATTTTAACTTCTGTCAAATAGAACAGTTCTAACCTTGCTGTCGATTGGAGTGTTAGCCGTCTTTTAGTAAGTAAAAAAAGAAAAGTAAATGTGGATTCCCTGAAATTATCCGTTCATGTTTCTGCAGGCAAGATTACATTTATGTGAAATATAACATCCGTGCATTTTCATTCTCCTCACACTTCTTCATAAATGCATGGATTGTAGTCAGCAGGGCTGTCAGTCTACCTAATTGCTGTCTACTCTGTTCATACATATATACCAGAGAAGATATGCTCTGCTCTGGTAATTCTTGTTGGATGCATATGTTCTTGCGAAGCATAAGTTATTGCCTCCTAGTCCGTCTTCTCATACATCTCAATGCCCACAAGACGCATTTCTCTGTCAGTATGGCGTATAGTGAGAGTACTGTCGTGTTTAACTCAACTACCCATTTCAGTGTTACTTCTCATTACTCCCAGTTTAGTCATACTTCTTTTTTTCATTTGTATTCATTCTCTGCAGTTAAACCTTGGGTGGCCTGCAGAAGTACAAATGACAGACATCTCTCTTGTTCAAAGTAGTGCGCGATAATGCTGAAAATTGCTTGAGATGTTTTCATGGTGGCATGCCACAATAGTCCTCACTGAACTAGACCATTTTTAAGCCACTCAGATATATCCCTGGACTTTCCTTCTCCTTCCTGCCTTAACACTTTTTGCCTCCAGCACATTGTAGAATCTTAGTTTGAGAAACATGAACAAATAAATTCCCAGAATGCAAGTGAGCATGTGGGTATGTGTCTACAGGAAAATGTGTTTTTTATGTACAACAAATGTGCGTACAGTGTGGGTATGAGATGACAATCTTGCAAGAATGGGACGGGTGAATAAAAAAGCAATATTGTCCTGTGGGGCTCAGGCACTTATGAAATAAATCTATTATCTCCCGGTGCAGCTGCTATGTATGATACAGGGTGCTTTTTAATTCCCTGTGCTGTTATGACACCATGACATTTGCCCATTCACCCGGCTCGCTGACACCAACAGGATCTGGCCATGTTGCCAAATTAAGGTAACGAGTGGAGAAATAAGAGTGGTGGCATCAGCAAGGAGAACCCTGAGAGGTGGGATAGATTTCCCTCTGTATTTAAAGACCTAACCTAAGCACCTTGCCCGGGGGCTTTTTATCAGCTGAGGCTAAAAAACACCTTCACGAAGAAAACAAAGATGTGGCCACAGTGAGTTGTAATGGTTTGACAAGGCTGAAGTGTCCTTGCACACCTCTTGACTTCCCTCGCTCTCTCTTACTCTACTATTCCTACTCTTTATGCCCTTGCTCTCTACCAAACTGGGTACTCCATCTAAGGCGCTGTCAAGTTTGGAAAGGGCAGGCTTTAAATGTCTGTTGCCCAATGTCACTGAAGCAGCTACACATGGGGTGTCCAGTGTCACAACACAGACTGGGCTCTGTCAAGGGCAAAATGAATTTGTTGGAGGCAGGAAGGTGGAGGGGAAAGAGGGGAAGAGAGCATATAAGGTATATATTGCATCAAATGATGAATAACCCAAGGGTCCACAGATACTCCACAGAAATGATGAAGAGAAAAGTGGGGTGAGGTGATGGAAAAAAAAAGTGGGTTGATGTTGGCTATTTCTTGATCAGGCTCATGGACAGTGGCTGTGAAAAGAACACATTTTCATTTATTCTAAGCTGATCTGCTTAGAAGTTGGTGAAGATCACGAGATGTGTCTGCTTCCCAGCTTTGTTATGTGAGTGGGATCAATTTATGAAATATCTTTGTTCACAGTTCTGAGGATGTAATCATCCTCTTTCTCCAGTACCTGTGCAGTGACCATGGTAACCCCATCTCTGTTGCTTTTGTTGCAACACAGTTACTGGTTAAAAAGGTCTCTACATTACCTCTTTGAAGAAGTAAACGTGACAAATGTAATTCTCTTTAAGCAAGCTCTGTTGGCAAGTATAAGCATTTGAGGGTTTATGTTTGCACATTTGAAGGTTATTTATTGTTTAACAGCACAAACAGAGTTGACATCTTTTGTAAGTCAATTGAAAGCAGTGTACATTTCAATAGTACATCATCGCTTTAGTCATTATTTTATTCTGTATTGCTTCACTGGAGCATGTATTGTGATTGATAACCACCTTTTAATCTAATGTGTTACCGTGTGTACACCACCGTGCATTGTATTTACACAATATGCATATTGAATAGTTCACATAATTTATGTGGCACTTATTTGTGTCTTTGCTTTTAGTATGTCAAGTCATTGGTTCGGATTCAAAGTTGCATAACATGATAGACCAAGCAATCGGGAAGAACAAAAGGTCATTGATTTATTGTTTTTTCCATCTACAAAGAAGAACTACGGATCATCACTATTTCTTTATTTTTATTTGTACATTACTTCTTATAATATCACTTTATACTCAGAACTCTGACCAACCAAACCAAACACTTCAAGTAATTTGTCACATCACTGTTTATGTTCTTCTACCTGATTTGTACTTAAATGGAAATTAAAAGTTAAAAATAAACATACTGAACAATGTATGCTGTGTGTCATATGTTGCCTGTTTTACATAGACAGTCCTTGTGGATCTTGTAAATGTTTCTCTGTCTCATCGAATTCTAATTCTTTGGTAGGCGATGTAGATTGTGGCCTGAATCACCGCTACACCGCTGGGGCCTGTAGGCTTTCTTTGGTCAGCAAACCAGAGGGGGGTGTTAGCTATGTATATCTCTATGCATCTCCCCATTCTCCATTTGGGAAGCCCTGCCTTCACACAGCTCAGTTCAAATCCCAAAGCATGTCTGATCGATCTGACGAAACCATAGTGTTTGAATAGATCCCTTTTTACCCTGTGGTTCAACCAGAGTGGAATAGGATAAGAATATGTTGTTTGGAAAGCGGTCACACATCTGAGTTTAATAAGGCCTTCTGGTAGAGACTGGTCGCATTGTTTGTCATATCTTATTTGAACTGAAGGTAGTCAGGGACAAACAAGGAATGAGGCAAACAAAAAGTGGGGAGACATAAATACAAGCAAACGTCATATTAAGAAATTACTCTCTTTTGACCCCTGATTAAAGTATTTGCAACTGCTCACTGCAGTTTTAAACGGGATTCCAAAGAAATCCAAAAAACAGATCATGAAAGGTCCAGTTGCTGATTTGCATGTTGTGACTGACACAAATAAAGCCTTTAGAAATATCAAACCCAAGAGCTATGACTATATAATTCACTATTTTTGGATCAATATAAACTCATTTGTAGAACAAAGCTGCACTCTCTCTATCAATCCTGACTGCTTCCTTTTCTCTCAAGTGACTGAGTGAGTTTGACAAGTGAACTCTATGTGTGCCCAGTATTTAAAATAGCTTGTCTTTCCCTCTCTCATGTGGTGGCATATTGAGGTCTCCCATGCACACATTATTTTTACGAAATACTTAAGTGCTGAGCATGTGCTCCTTGCCCCTTGAATACCAAAAATCTGACTTTGATAGCAAATTTATTTGATCCATATAGTTGTGTGCCTTCACCCTTATTCAAACTGTGGATTCATCTAAATTCTATGGAATCTACAGAAATATTTTTCTTTTTTTATTTTTCTCTCTTTTTTCACCCCTCAGAGTTCAGAAGCTTGTAGGTCTTTAATTATGTATAATAGTCTTTTGCCCTGTTTTATGGAAACTCCAGACTGGATTCGCTCAAGTCATCGACTTGAAAGTTTGAAAACCTCCAGTGACAAGAATATTAATGTGCCAGCAGTGTCATATCTGTTTCAGCTCATGCATATTCAATGTCCCCCCAGCTCTCCAAGATTTATGTCAGACTTTGCCGGAGTGTAGTTTTCCACCATTGGAGATAATGGCATGCTAAATTGATGTTATCGGGGGCAGGTTTTTTTCCTCTGTACTCCTCTCCAGGTCTGGTTGGGAAAGGGGAGAGGGGAGTGACCCACTCTCCTGGCTGCTATTCAAACTGTTGGCGGCTTTACTGCTCACCTCCACCCACTGGCCTGTTCTGTTAGTAGCAGTGGACTGAAAACCTCTTTCGTGGGGGGAGGGAGGGGCATATTTTGGAAGGAGATTAGGGGGCGATCCTGTGGATTATCTTTTAATTAAGGACGGTTGAGTTGTGCCCACTCTGGTGGAGCAAACGCCCAGCTGCTAATGAAGTTTAAACAGACATACTTTATTTAATTACCGCTAATCGCTGGGGCCCAAAGTCCGGCCCTCTTTGATCTGCCTGTCGCACTGTAATCTTCCTGGCAGATACCATCTCCCGTCCTACCCGGATCCCTTTTAGAAGTTGCTACGGGAGGTCCAAGATTAACCATGGGTTAATTGAGACAGCCGGTTTTTGTGTGGTGTGTGTGTGTGTGTGTGTGTCTGTGTGTCTGTGTGTGTGTGTGTGTGTGTGTGTGTGTGTGTGTGTGTGTGTGTGTGTGTGAGTGTTAGTGTGACACAGAGAGAAAGAGAGAGAGTGAGAGAGAGAACAAGAGAGAGAGAGAGAGAGAGCAGAGGGGTTCAAAACAGGAGGGAGGATGGGCATCGAGTTGATTGATGTGTTTGTGGTTCCAGAAGTCATCCTGTTTTCTTGGCCTCTGTGCTCTCTGGCTGTCTCTCTCTCCCTCTCTCTCTCTCTCTCTCTCTCTCTCTCTCTCTCTCGCTCTCTCTCTCTTTTTCCCTCTCCCTCTCTCTCTCTCTCTCTGTCTAACGGTCAGTTGTTACACCATGTACTGGCTGCACATTACCTGCTTGTTTGGCATCAGGGACACTGGGGGGCTTCAATAATACTTGACCCTTGTAAACAATTGTGTGTTGGTGTGATTTTTGGTTTTTCAGCTCTTGGTAGAATTTAGACACTTGAAAAAATAGTGATGTTGAATACAATATTATGGGAGGTTTGTACACATAAAAGCCGCTGACTACCGTTGGTGTCCATTTTTAAGTGGATGATGAGTTGATATCTTCTTTTTGTTCAGTTCATATCAAGTCTTAGGTGCCCCCTACCCCCACCCCTTTGTGTGTGTGTGTGTGTGTGTGTGTGTGTGTGTGTGTGTAAGGGGGTTTGCCTTTATCTGACCTGGGGGAGGCATTGGCTTCCTGTTAATTGGGTTAGCTCAGCGACCAGGGGCAAACTGTGTGAGAGCAGAAAAACACTATGAGAAAAACCCTATGAGGCACTTTTGTCTCAGCTGAGACATATGGCAAAGAAGCTGTGAGCAGAGTCTTCATCTGGAGGGAGCAAATGAAGAGGGTGTGTGTGAGAGGGAAAGGCAGACAGAGATTCATGATTCCTTAAATTAATGCAGTATCCTCAAATCAAGTGAATAAGAGCCAGAGGATACATTTGCTGTGAATGTTTGCACACACACACAGACACGCACACACACACACACACACACTCACGCACACACACACACACGCACACACGCACACAGCATTCACACACACTCAACACCCTTTGTCTTTTTCTCTCTGCCATCCTTTCCACGACTTCATTTCTCGTTCTTTCAGTATGTTTCACTTTTATTTTTTTATTTTTGCCTCACTTCTTTATTCACCATAGCTGACAGTTTGCCAATAGATGAGTGATTTATAATCCAATAAGAGATGTTCACCAAACTGCTTTATGCATATTCATACTTGATGTTGCTGATTAATGCTGGCTTCACCGAAGCAAAAAATATGTATTGGTGTTTTTTTCATTGTAACATGAACTACAGAGTAAGTAAAGGCCGGTACATGGCTTACTAAGAGATTTACTGCTTTAATTAACCAAAGTAAAATGGCAAAAATTATTTATAGCCCTGCTTAAAACATGGTGGATGGAATTATGCATTGCAATTTGTGAATAATTGAATCTTTCCTTCAGATTGTGACAGAATACTTAATTTATTAATAGACGTACACAAAGTCGAGTCAAAGCCTCTGTCGGTCCTGCGGGTAGAACTGCTTTCAAGAGAATGAACTCTTGTTAAATAAGTTACAGAACACAGTCCTGCACAGACATCTGAGCTGCAAACAAAAGACAGAACGGGGAGAGGAGGAAACTGATCTAGAGAGAGAAAGTGTTAGAGTTTCTCCACCACCGTGTGTTAAACACAATGACGTCTCTGAGGGCTTGTGGTAGAGAAGATGAAATATTCAACGGGTTAGTGTTTATTAACAGGATGAAACAAAGGGCTGCTTCCCTTTGACTTGTGCACATTGACACTTGGCACAGAACAAACAAAATCAAATATGGTATTGATCCATAATGGATGAAAAAGCCAACTTTAAATGAGTAGCATTATTTAAGAATTAGGAGTGGGAAGAAGCTGAGCAAGGAGACACATTGTTAGTAAACACCAACTTTTATCAGCATCTTCAATGACACACAAGCCTGGTTTAAGACACATAACTGTCATTTTCAGCTCAATTACATATGAGTTTCTTTCATAATCAAAATATCGTAACAGATATTGATGTATTGTATGTTTTCTACTGAAACAGTAACAGTTTTATCAGTTAAAATGAGATTGTTTGGATTAAAATGTGTCCTTTGTAACACAGTATTTAATAGCTAAGTTTTCACCTCTTCTTTTCCACAGTAAAACATGGCTTAAGTGACATTAAATGTTGTTTGCAATTTAACCCCTCGCCCCTGTCCTTGAGGCCCCGTCATGTCCAAGTGGCACCCCAAATAAACACTTTTGACACGGGAGCTCTTGGCTTGCAACCCCTAGGACCAAAGGGCCCCCCTTCTATTGATTGCCAATTTCTGTTATGCAAATTCAAGAGTCACATTGTTGCTCAACCAATGAAGGCAGATCTGTGCATTACAGAGAATAGAAAACCTGTCTGTCAGAAGTTTGCACCTTTTCACTTATACAAAGTCCGATCATTTTAAGTTAGTCTTTCGGCTGAACATTTGAAGACTGTTCCCCCTGTCCTGCTAGTGTTTCATTGGGAAAAAATTAAAGCGAGCAACTCTGTATAGAAAGATAACGTGACATGAATACTTATAAATACACATCAACATGTGCATGCAGAACTGAACTTGTTACCTTGAAAAAATACGACAATAATTATGCGGTTGAGCTTTCAAACTTCTGCTAATATTCAAAAGATTAGCTGAACTAAACCCTTGATCGATACTTTAAGAAAATCATCATAAAATAAAATATTCGAAGATGTCACATTAATAAACTAGTAATTAAAACATCTCCCCTTGAAAATAATCAATGGTGCAGCATCCTTTGCATTTACTTGACCCTGTCTATGTATGCAGCCTCTTGCTCCTTTCCTCTTGCATTTTTTGCACCTCCCTTATTCTCCACACATTCTACAAGAAACTCAACAAACGCCAATGTCCTGCTGTATCACCAGATGTATCTACTCTTACTTGCTCCTCACCTGCTGCCACCAACTTGTTGCTGGTTTGCTCATGAAGGCCTGGAAAGTGCCAGTTTCTATGATGTAAGGGGAAAAAATTAAGTAAAATAGAGTCTTTGTGGCATGCAATATTTTTTCCCAATCTCGATACAACAAGAACTTATTATCATAAAGAATCACCAGGAGAACACAGCTGAGTTTACAGTGGACACCAGTGTCGAATGTAACCTGGGTAAAGCTGCAGTGATAATAAGTAGACTGTTAATTTGGTCCAAACTGCCTCATACTCAAAATTTTGATTTTCTAAATATTGTTGGTTTCTAACTAACCTATAAATTAAGGGAATGGTACACTGTCGAAAAGACTGTTTTGAAAATGTGGTATATTTCCATGGAAAATGCTCTTTCAACAGCATTTGGGGGTGGTGGGTCTCATTTGAATATAGAGATAGCACAGAGTTTACTGCAAAAGAGAGCTAAATATAAAAATTCTAAACCTGTGTCATTATGTTACTCTAAGAAGATGGCAAGCAACACTACCAGACGGAACTGAATAAGATATCAGCCTTTCTTCAAAATGGCTCCTGAATTACATTAGGAAGATGGCAGTGGACATATCTGAAATTATTTCCCCAACTAACAAGCAGCTCCAATGAAGCACAGTGGCCAATGGCACTCTCTTAGCACAGAAAAAAAGATCCCCTATAGCCTATTCCCCCTGGTTATGGTTCATATTCTTCGCCCTAATGTATTCCCCAGCTATGTGTTTGTGTCTCTGGGGAATCCAGGCATAGCTGCTGTACTGACCTGATAACATCTGGGAGTAAGTGATGGTTTTACCCACATGCTTCAGAGCTTCAGGACCCCACAGGCGTCCTTGCAAATGCCTGTCTTTCTCAGACCCTTTCAACACCTCCTCAACACCTGTTTAATACAAATTCCACAAGTGAAAATCCAAACATCCTCAGTGTTTTATTAAAATCCAAGCCTGTTGGACAATTTCCCATGATTTTTGAAGTGGGACGTTAATGTTCCTGTATGAGAGGGGTGAAAAAGTGAGCCTAAAAATCATCCCCGTTTGATATGGGGTTTTATCTGCGTAATCCATCATCAAGGTACATGCAAACAGTGAATGAGTAAGGTAGGAAAATTTCCCAAATTTAATCAATCATCATCAAGCTTTTACTTTGGTCTTAAGATGTAATTCGGGAATTCTAAATTTCAGTATGGTTTTAGATATTTTCATAATTGTCATTATGATTTTGGAACTATTAGAAATGGCTGAGCTAAAAGGAGAAGTTGAATGAAGTATTGTTTAGAAACAGTTCCTCTCGTGCTGGTTCATGGCTGCAATGACCTCCAAATGACTCAAGGTTATCAAGGCATCAGAAATGGCTGTCACGGGATCCTGAGAGATGACATTAAACTAAGCAGAGAATGTGTTTATCTAAGGCTGATATGGTGTTCTTTCCTCCAAATTCACTGCAAACCCCTTGGCAGGATATTTACATATGTTGCTGTTGAGAGAATTGTGGTAAGAGGTGATGGGGAAGAACATATAACATTTTTTGTGTCTGTTTTATTGCATGGCTTTCTGAAAGCAACCCTTGAGGTATTGGTAAACCCCATCAAACTGTTAAAAATTGGTGAATTATTTAATCTTCCGGAACCATTTCTCTGTTCCAGTACCTTATTCACATTTCACTTGTGTATGCACTTATGCTTGAACTCATGTCAACATCCAAAGGAAAACCAGAAGGGCGGGGATATGGCCAGAGTATAGGAGAAAAAATAAACAATGGTAGAATCAGGAGGAAGAATGGAGTAGGCTGTGGAATTATAAAAACAGAAAAGAAGTATGTCCATGGTTTCTCCAGCTGTTTTCTCATGGAAAAGCACTAGTTTTCCTTCACAGCTTGTTACAATCGAGTGAACGAGCCTGGTGGGATCTGGAATTGACAACTTGTGTCTGCTTAGTTACACTAGTTAATGACCCTAATTATCCCCCTCCTTGCTGTGAACAGTCAATAAACAATTAGCTTAGCATATTTCCCCCCATCCTCATTCTCCCAAATTTGGTGTTTTCTATCTCCAAGACAATGGGATGTCTCTTTCTGGTAGCACTAGTGTCAGCGCAGGTTGATTAAAGTATTTGGGAAAGTAATCAATGTCTAAACCAAAGGCTTGTGAACACCATTCTTTCTTTGCGAGCTTTTTTTTCTTTCAGTATCATAGGCTTCGACAAGGGGAAGGATCCTGTGCTTAAAGTCCATCCATATTTTATCTCATGATTTGGTAGTTAAGAATGAAAGGAGACAAGGTGATCCTTGAAGTCATTTGCAGAAACTTTTGGCCTTAAGCAAGCGTGCCTATTGTCCCACCCCCGACTACATATCTTCCAGGCAGCGAGGACCTTGAACAGTAGATGTGTTTGTGAGGTCTTCTTTTGAATAACACTTTCTCTCCTTGGTAGAAATAGACAGACAGGAGAAAGCTAGCTAGGGGCAGAAAGAGAAAAAGCAAACTCTTTGAATATGGATGGAGTTCAGGTGAACTACACCTGAACTCTGTCTGTGATGTCTTTATAGAAGGGTTTTTTGACTTTCTTTTGCTCTTCAGCCACCATCAAAAGTTCAGGAGGCAATAATGTTTTGTATGCAGGGAGAACAGAACCTTTGAAACCTTTGGGATGAAAGAGCTGCACAGTGTCATTCTGAAAGGTAAAGGAGATGGAGGGAAGAGGGCTAAGAGGTTGCAGAGGAAGGAAAAAAAATAGAATCTTTATTGTGCCATTTCACAAGTACAATCTCAGATAAGCAATTACCTCCATGGGGAAAAAAATCATTTGCAAACATTAGTAAGGATAAGCTAAATGTAATACAACTAATGAACTTTGAATTGATATTAACATTTGATATTATGCTGTCCAATAATAGTCGAAAAATGAAAACAATTTGACAAATGCATAAAGTTTACCCACTAGAATGGAAATTAATATTTCACAAAAGCATTTGAATGTGTTTATTTTAAAATGGTTTATCTAATCGCATAGGATCCCCAAAGGAATATTCATTGCATAAGTTAGACGTTATCTATGTAAAGAAGCATCTTTGCTTGATATTGAGCTTCATATGTTTTAGCCAGAGATTGCATTGACAAGGAATTACTATCACATAACCAAAGTTTTGTTGACACACAGATGGTAGCTTAGCATACCATGACAGATTTTGACAGGGAAAACTCCCTCACAGAGCAAGCAAAGTCAAGACACCAATTTTAAGATATTTACTGACAATTGACTTCAAAAATGAAAAAAGGAAAAAAAAAAGTCTCACCACTATGAAGTTATTTGTCACAGCTTGTTAAGCTTCTCACACTCTATAAAGGAATGCATTATTTTAAATGATGATCAGGTCATATCAAGGCATGATTGATTTGTTTATGATAATTTTTTTGGCAGTAAATAATCTGTCTACAACTATGAAAATGGCATTTCCATTTATTTCCTGACACACAAAACAAGGGTTATTGTTTCATACCAGCAATCAACAATTTTAGCCAGATATGATAAAAACTCATATTATTTTAAACATATTTCATGTTTTTCCTGTGATAAATGCCTTTGTAGCACAACAAAAAATTACAGACATAAAAACATGAGGTTTTAAGTGTTTGCGCCCAAATTGGTTGCCCACTACTTGAAACGTGCCTCTTCTTTGTACATAATTAGGCTAAACCAGTGCTTCAGAATTAAGGGTAAGACTGCCGGCTCAAGGGATTAACTTAGTTGTGTTGGAGAGTTAGTAGAGGGGCCTGCTTGTGAGAGGGCCTATTGTCCTACCAGGTCACTGATCTCAGGTTTTATACCCACTCAAGGCCTGGACTTTACCCTCCTTCTTGCTCCACTTCAGCAAGCAACAGAATTGCTTGCATTGTGTGATATGAGGTGGAAAAGCATCCACTGCCCCACCCCTCCACTTGGGTCTTGGAGTGTGTTTTGAGCAGTGCTCATCACAACACTGGTTGTGCGCATACACTCATACACTTCCAGCTGGGAGAGCCATTGATGTGGTCTTAACAGACCAGTTGTTTCCTTTAAGAGAGGGAGGAGCAGTGGGAAAAGTCTAGGCAAGTCAGTAACTCCACCCCTAGGCTTTGAGAGGGGCCAAGCAGGTGTAAACATCCAGCAAACTATGTCAATCAATGAGCAGAGGGAGATATATCCCAAGATAGATTAGTCATATTGCGCCACCATAAAAAGATAACTAAGTTAAAAGTGAAGAATAAAGAAAATTACATATAAGAGGTATCAAAAGTTAAAATATTGCCAGATAATCTTTTGACTAAGTCATCAGTCAATGAAGGAGGCAGATAACTTTAGACAAACAGGTGTATTGTATAATTACTTTTATCTTTTCTCTCTGACCAACAACTTCAAATAGAACTGCTGGAGGCTAACTGATGTTAACTCAAATTGATACAGTTTTAGTATAAGGTTTAAATTTGTTTCTTTATTTATTCTTATTTCTTATCAATTCTGGCCAAAGATGCTGCCTTCACCGCCACACCTGGCTAAATCTACTGTATATCTTGTGAATGTACATTTTCTTTGAGTTGAGAATGAACTTGGGCATATTGTTGTAGATGTGGAAAAATACATGTTTAAAAGCTTCCAGTACTGTAGTTTTGGTCCATAAAAACTTTCACTAATCAATGCAACAACAGCAAGGTCTCCCTACTGTAGCTACTGCCCAAAGACACAAACGGTTTTGCTCGAAAGGATTGTAGTTTTACCACTATTACACATACCAATGTTGACTTCAGCTGGTATCTCAATAACATTTAATGTAATATGTCCGAGGTAAAATTACTTTTATGTCTTTAAAAGAGGAACAGAACACACAATGCTTACATATACATATTTAACTTTCAATTTGATGTTTAGTTTGCATGAGAGAAAAGAGGACACACTTACCTCTCTATAGAGTTCTGCCTGTCTCATATGGTGCAAAAGATAGGGATAGAAGGGCAAATTGTGATATTGTCTGATATAATTTTCCTGTTGCTGGGTTGTTGATGTATGACAAAACTGTGTCTTCTTGCTCATGTAGAGATAAATAATGTCATTTTCTTGCATTAGCATCTGTTGCCAGCATAGCAAAGCTCCTGTTGTGGGTCTTGGGCCTATTGGGATGATGGAAATTCAGCCCGCAATGATTCATCTCCACTTACTTAGCTACGACTATCCTATCCCTGCCAGTTTGGAAAGCGATACAGCAATGGAGCTTAGCTTGTCCTTGAATGGAGCTCTATGAGAAGTTAGTATATGTTTGAGATGCTTCCGATGCTTTTAATGCATACTCTTTTGGTAACGCTGCTGGGATTATAGAGTGGAAAGAGGCAAATATGTCGACCAGCTCGCTGTTTATCCGCTGGCTCCACACCCTCCAAACAGAACCGCATTACACAGGCCAGTTTAGAGAGGCTTAACACCTGTGTTTTTTTTACCATCTCCTATAAACTCATTCTCTCCCTCCCTCTCACTTACTTTTTGTCTTCCAATGCAAAGAGGATGAAGCCAAGGGAATGAGAAGAGCTCCATTATTGCTGTATTTTCTTTCCAGAGAAACGTTATTTACTCGAAAGATATCATCCTCGCTTTTAATCCTCTTAGTGGTGGATTGCGGTTGTACTTACAGCTCCATGCACCTGCTAAACTGTCTTCTCTTAAAGCTGTATAAACACAGCCGTAGGAGCTGCTTCCTTCCCAAGACGAAACAATCAGCTTTTTTATGAGTAAAGGAGAGTGAGAGCGCTCATGCGAAGTTTAGAGGACATTGTAGTGATGGGTTGGTGTTCGGTTTCCTTTGTTGAGCAGTTGGATGTTGGTTGGACTCCACCTTGAGCCAATCGGTCTTAGTATTTTATGTGTAGAGAGGCTAAAACCACTGCTGCCCATCAACACACTTACATTTCTTCAATGTTTATATTCACCTTATAGGGCTCGCTCACCTCTTTGTGTCATTCATTGTTATATGACTCCATTCTGGGTAATTGGGTATGGATAATTTTCAAAGCCTAATTTGGTTCCATGTTACGTAATTGTAACTGCAATGCAATAATTTACATGATATTAATAAAATGAAGCTTGAGCAAAATGTTCATTGCCCCTCCTCTGTGTTCTTAATAATAGACATTATACACAGCTGACATGACAGATGCACTCCACTAAATTAACATAACTTTTCTTCTTTTCTAACAGTTACACACATTATCCTGATACTCATGGGACGGGCAGAAAGGCAGATATCAAGCAAAGACAGAAAGTGATACAAAAAGAGAAAGTAAGCATTTGCATGTGTTTGTGTGAGGTGTGTCCGTATGTTTGTTAGGCTGGAGGGAGGGAAGTTTGACTGCAGGCAAACAATATGAAACCTGAAATATTACCCGGTGTAGTGATTGAACATTGCTCCCTTATCGCTGGGTTGCCAGGTTAGCAGGCTATAACAATGACTTATCACACAGCTGAGGAACATGGAGTATATAACAAGATTCTCTGACATGACAAACACTGCCCTCAGGAGAGACAGCACAAACTGTGGCCTCAAACCAGGCCAGGCAGGACTAAAGATGAAGTATTTTCACAGAAACATCTCAGGTGGAGTTGCATTTCTGAGTAAAGACGCTGCATGTGCTGTTGTACTTGTTTGTGAAGTGTGATTTCAGGTAGCATGCATACCAATACATACATAACATAACATAACATAAGTGCATAAGTGTTCTGTGTCATTATCAGTAGTGGTTATTGTGTGTGTGTGTGTGTGCGTGTGTGTCTGTGTGTGTGTGTGTGTGTGTGTGTGTGTGTGTGTGTGTGTGTGTGTGTGTGTGTGTGTGTGTGTGTGTGTGTGTGTGTGTGTGTGTGTGTGTGTGTGTGTGTGTGTGTGTGTGTGTGTGTGTGCGTGTGTATGTGTGTGTGTGTGTGTGTTAACTAAATAGAATTATAGTTCCCATTACCCTTATAAAACAAGTCCTAATAAGTATTGGTTCAGGCTGTTTATTCATGTTGTCCTTCATGCTGGAATTTTGTTGGAGCATGTGCAAAAAAGAACTACAACCATGGTTGCATTGAAAGAAAGACATTTTAAGTACAGCCTCAGATTGAACACAATATTGTGAAATTTAGGAGCAAATTGAAATTTAAACTAATATAGGGGGGTCAATGTTTTACTGTATAAAGCTAAAGTGTCCATTTTTCTCTGGTGCTCCAAGCATGGCTGCTCATAACCCAAGAGTCATGAACTTTAACCTGGAGGTTCAAACAATAACAGATGCCAGGTGAGTTGAGTCACATCCGCCATTCAGTAGACCGCTGAGGAATTTTTCACCATTTTTTCCACAGCGTTAATGCCTCATCTCCTCTTCCTGTTTTTTTTTTTTTCCAACAGTCACACTGCTTGGTCATGAGAAGTCCAGCCCCCTAACTATTTCTTTTATTTTTTCTGTCTCTATTCTCCTTCTTTTTTTTCTTTTTTTTTAATCTTTCATATTCTCTCTTGGGGTTTCATTAATTATGCTCCTTTGCCAGGAACTTGTTTGCTTATTCTGTGTCTATGTATTACTGGCATTGGAATGGATTTTGTTTATAGATGTGACCCTTGCTGCTTGAAGTCTCAAAGCAGCTCTGCTGTCAAGAGCCAAAACTCTGGCAAGGTCAGCTCATTTCTGTTTACTTTTTGAGCACTATTTACCCTCTGGGGCTTTTAAAAGCACTTCTGCAAAACATCACATCCAGGACAGCGAGACAGAGGGAATAGGGATGGGGGGGTCGAAATTGAAAAACTCTGAGGATTGCGGTATGGTTCCAGGAGTGACACTGTCACAATATACTGTCGGAAATGTGTTTATTCCTCGAATGCATTGCTCGAAATTGCAGATTTGTAATCTGCTTTCGGTAACTGTACTAATGACGTTTATTGACATGTATACAGCGCATTAACAATAATGTGCATAATTTTCAACATCACTAGCTTGCATATCACCAACATAGACTAATATCTTAATAAGGAAGCAATAATAACACAATTCTGCATTATAGACCCTGAGGCTGTTGCCTGAATGCAAAGCCATGGAGTTTGGATTAACCCATCAATAATCACTATCTGCTGTGCCATGCATTTGCCCCTGTAGAGCTAATGATTAATCTCCCCTATAAGGGACTGATCTCTATCAGATTGATGAATGCGCCGACCAATCATGTTCCTGCAAATCCTTGGTATGTACATACAACAATAAGTGATGATGAACAGCCTGTGTTGTTGGCTATTTATGCTGGCTTTATGGGGGATTTCCAGAGGTTCCCAAAAAAGGTTCTACTTAAAATGTACCTGTGTGTGTGTATTTTTGTGGGTTTGTGCTTTCAGATATGAATTTTGGTGTATGCAATGTGAAATGTGATGTTCTATTCCCTATAAACTAAAGGTAAATAATATCTGGTTAACCTCTCATTATGGTTCAGATCTCACAAACTTGCAGCAGGATCCAAATACATCATGTCCTGAACAACCAGTGCAAACACTATTTTTCTAGTGAGTGAGACTGAATGAGTGAAAGATGTTGTGTATGTACTTCAAGGTGTGTACGAATGCATCACCTATATGAACAAATTGTGTTCCTCCATGCAAGATGTACTGCACCATCCCTTGAATGATTGATGTAGATTTCGACCTCGTTGCTTGTTGTTACTCTGGCTGGGCCTCCGTGTGTTCCATGCTGATGTCCTTGTATAGTAGAGTTTAGGTTTATTTTCTCCGACTGACATAGACACCTCCTCTTGAACTTTTATAGCTCCTCTCAGTGATGTGTATCTGAGAGAGTTGACCCAGGTCACCAAGCTTTACAGGCTTCCGCCTGCATCTCATTCCCAGTGTTTGTTTTTGTTTCACTTTGCTTTTTTTTCATTTCATCGCTTTTTTTACACATCTGTGGATGAGTTCATGATAAAATGGAAACAAAATGGAAACAAAATGAGAATGATTGTGAGATTCAATAATGTTATTATGAAATACATTATGTACTTTATGTACTGGTCTTGTAGCCATGCATGTAATTGCATTGAAATATATTCTCAGGATCTTAAACGGTGTGTGGAGTGACTTAGTCACATATTGTAACATTTGTTTAGGAGTCCTAAAACTGTGCAACATTATTTCCATGCTATTTTCTTTGATGGATAAGATTATCTTTTAATTTTCCGACTCATTTTTGGGTTTCAGTTTCAAAACTGAATATAGTTATATGAATGGGAAGTAGTGCACTTGTATACTGCGAGTAAAGGTGAAAGACATTTTTTTGAAATAGTTGTACTTTTTTCCTCATCAAATGTGATTAATGTATTTTCAGGATGTCATTACACCCCACTATTTATTTGTTACATTCACTAAGTAAACCAAAAATATTAAGAAAAGGTGCTAAAGAGCAGGGGGCTAATATTTTGCTTTCATGGACTTGTATTCAGTCTGGATAAGATTGTTGTGGTGAGCTCATTCAAGAGTAAGTGCAAAGCATAAAATAACACAAATGTTAAAATTACTAAAGAGAGCTCAAAAGATTTTCAGCAGACTGCAGACCAACAAATAAATTTAGAGCAACTTCTGTGATACATCATACTCACAACTTTGCACACTTCTCAACTCTTCACCATCCCCAGAGACCCTGTGCTTGGTTTGCAGACTGGCAATTTGAGTGGGAGACCAGGGCTGGGGAGTATACTTTATGCAGAGGTCCACCTCCTCATAGGGGCCATACACAGGGAGGTGAAAATCTGTGGGCCTAAACTAAAGTGACATTTATTGGCCCCTCTGGCCCCAAAGAAAAAATCGTTGAGCCATTTTCGATTGTGTCACATTTCTTCGTGGGAGTTCCCATGTGTTTGATACGCCAACATGTAGCTATGCACTTGTGAGCCCAATCCTTAACTTTACTGTATACAGTATATTTATATAAAAGAGTTTCATTTTAAGGTACTTGTGTATTATACAAGCCACAGTGATTTTCTTACACCATAAAATGAACTGTGAAGAAGTGGACTTTATGTTGTTTGTGCCCTGGCTTCTTTGCACATTCAATTGAAGAAGTATCTAAGCTTTCTCGGATTTTTATGACTGGTTAGGTAATGTCTCAGAAACAAAATCTGCTAAAAGTGAAAATACTTTGAGATTTGAAATGTGTGTTAGGAATGATCAGGATGATTTGTTTTAGGAATTGTTTGATGTGTGTTTCCATTCAGGTTGGTTGGGATGTCTGGTTAGCCTCATAGGGAGCATCCAACATATTAGCCTTGTCCTTATCACGTCAAAGTTCACTATTTTCCTTTTTGTAGCTGACCCCTCTGTCTCTGCAGATCTAATATTCTCCATTCACCCTTGAAGCTAGTCTCAAAATGTGTTAGTTTATCTCTAATTGCAACTATCTACCTCATTGATCCAGAATCATTGTCTTTTCAAGCACACTTTGACACAGATACTTGACATCAAGGATGTCATGATACTGTATTTTTTGGTTAAAATATCTGGGGCCAAATGAACGATCTGTCAGACATGGATGCAAATGGGGGGAAAAACAAGTGAACACATAGGGGTTAGTTATTTTTTTACTTTCTAAATTGTGTAGTGTATTTGTACAACATATTGCATATATGCTGTATGTATGTAGAGAAAGAAAAAACAAAGGCACAAACAAAGTCCAGAACACAGAGACGAGACAATAATAAACAGTTGTTCTGTTGAACTGCTCAGTATTTAAACTGTTTGTTATCACATTCAGGATTTACTTGCTCTTATGACTTTGTTTTTCTGTCTCAATGCATTGCGCCTTCCCTGGCACCATGAAGTATAAACCTGTTGTAGATCAAACTAATTTTGTGCAGCAATTTCAACCAAAACAGCATATTGTGTTTAGACTCTGACTGACTGAGCTGCCTCTGTTTTATTAAGTATGCTTATCTTGATGAGAGGTCTTGTTTGGATTGGATGGTGAGATGATACATGGTAGTACATCAGTGTGGGAAATATGTTGCAAAATTAAACAAAAAAGTCCAGCTCTGAGATGTACTGAAAGAGTTAGATATTATTTTGGTAGTGACTTTTAGCCTTCCACGTAAACTTTTTTAAGCTTTAGATATACATCACACAATGCAGCCTCAGGGCGGAACAGGCTAGTGTCTCCCTGAGCCAGCCTCGGGGGGGCACTATCCAGTGTCTCCCGGAGCCGGTCCCAAGCCCGGATAAATGCAGAGGGTTGCGTCAGGAAGGGCATCTGGCATAAAACAAATATGCAAATCGAACCTAAGAATTTCACACCAGATCGGTTGAGACCCGAGTTAACAACGACCGGCATTGGTGCCGATAACCAACAGGGTACCAGTGGAAATTGAGCTACTGTGGATCGAGGAAGGAGAGGAGGAAGGTGTGTTTGGAAGCAGAGAGAGAAGAGGAATTTAACAGATGCATAGAAGGAAGGTGTACGTACTGTGTGTCCAGGAGACCAGATAAAAGGTAGTAAGGCTAAAGGCTTAGGAGCAGGTTTTAAGTTGTACTATCATGGTACTGACAGGAAGAAAAATAGATTCGGAGGTAACCTGAAGGAGGAGTTTGTTAGGAATGTTCTAGAGGTGAAAAGAATGGCGGATAGACATATGATCTGAAACTTGTTTGAGCTATGCCCCAGGAGAAGGAGAAGTTCTGGAATGAGTTAAAAGAAGTGATGCAGAATATCCCGATAGAAGAGAAAGTGGTAATTGGTGCAGACTTCAATGGACATGTTGGGGCAGGAAATAGAGGTGATGAAGAAGTGATGGGCAGGTTTGGTATCATGGATAGGAACGCAGAGGGACAAATGGTGGTAGACTTTGGAAAGGGATGGAAATGACTTTAGTGAATACTTTTTTCCAGAAAAGAAAGGAACATGGGGTAACTTATAAGAGTGGAGGTAGGAGCACGTAGGTGGACTACTTCTAGTATAGACTAGGTAATCTGAAAGAGATCAGTGACTGCAAAGTAGTGGTAGGTGAGAGTGTAGCTAGACAGCATAGGATGGTGGATGACTCTGGTGACAAGGAAGATCAATAGGACAAAAGCAGAGCAGAGGACAAAGTGGTGGAAGCTGAAAAGGGAGGAGTGTTGTATGGTTTTCAAGGAGGAGTTGAGAAAGGTGGGTGGTCAGGGAGAACTCCCAGATGACTGGACAACTGCTAATGTGGTCAGGGAGACAGGTAGGAGAGTATTTTGTGTGTCATCTGGAAGGAAAGCAGATAAGGAGACTTGGTGGTGGAATGAGGAAGTGCAGGAGTATATACAGAGAAAGTGGTTCGCAAAGAAGAAGTGGGACACTGAGGGAACTGAAGAGAACAGACAGGAGTACAGGGAGATGCAGTGTAAGGTAAAGATAGAGGTAGCAAAGACAAAACAAAGGGCATACGATGACTTGTATGCTTGGTTGGACAGTAATGAGGGAGACAATGATTTATACAGGTTGGCAAAACAGAGAAATCGAGATGGAATGTATGTACAGCAGGTCCAGGTGATTAAGGATAGAGAGGGAAATGTATTGACAGATGCTAGAAGACTGATGGGAAGATGGAAAGAGTACTTTGAAGAGCTGATGAATGGAGAGAATGAAAAAGAGGGACAAGGTGACTATTGTGGACCACAAAGTTGCAGAGATTAGTAAAGTGAAGTGAGGAAGGCATTGACGAGGATGAAGAGTGGAAAGGCGGTTTGTCCTGATGATATACCTGTGGAGGTATGGAAGTGTCTCGGACAGGCAGCCGTAGAGTTTCTGGCAACATTATTCAACAGGATCTTAGTGAGTGAGAAGATGCCTGAGGAATGGAGAAGAAGAGATGGTGTGCATTTTTGAGAATAAGGGGGATGTGCCCAATTGCAGTAACTATAGAGATATAAAGTTGATGAGCCATACAATGAAGTTGTGAGAAAGAGTGATGGAAACTACAGTGAGAGCAGAAGTCAGCATTTGTGAGCAACATAATGTCTTCATGCCTAGAAAGAGTTTTACAGATGCAGTATTTGCTTTGAGAATGCCAATAGAGAAGTACAGAGAAGGTCAGAGGGAGCTGCATTGCGCTTTTGCAGACCTACAAAAAGCACACAAAAGGGTACTGAGAGAGGAACTCTGGTATTGTATGAGGAACTCTGGAGTGATGTTTTGACAAAATGGATTTATCAGTTCTTACTCTGATCTCAAATGGTTCATTGTTACTGTTGGTTGATAGTGTTGGTTGAAAAGTCTCTCAGGAACATTACCATCACCACTGCAATATTTCAACCGTAAGTTAGGCACTTGACAGAGGGCACTTGAGTGCTTGGCCCCCTGTGTGTTTTTGGCCTTCAAAGTAATGGAGAAACCATAAACCATGACTTATATATTTTTTAAATAACCTGCGGAGCCCTTAATAATTTCTGCATGTATATTGCTATCAATAACAGGATGTGTCACCTCAACTCTAAACAGTAACGTGTGTGATGTATATCTTCTTCTTCTCCTTCTTTTTTTTTCATCTCTTTCCTTCAGGGGTTGCCACAGCAAATCAACCTTCTCCATCTAACCCTAATTTCTGTATCCTCCTATTTCACGCCAACTAACTTCATATCCTCTTCACTAGGTTCATAAATCTTCTCTTCAATCTTCCTCTGGAGTCCTGCCTGGCATCTCCAATTCCAGCATCTGTCTACCAATATAGTCCCTATCCCTCCTCTGTATATGACCGAACCATCTCAGTCTGGCTTCTCTGACCTTCTCACCAAAACCTCTAACATGTGCTGTCCCTCTGATGGACTCACTCCTGATTCTCTCCATCCTCATCACTCCCAAAGAGAACCTGAACATCTTCACCTCTGCTACCTCCAACTCTGTCTCCTGTCTTTTTCTCATTGTCAGTGTCTCCAAACCATAGAGCATCGCTGGTATCACCACTGTCTTGAACACCTCTCCTTTCATTCTGGCTGGTAGTCTTCTATCGCATAGTACCCTTGACACTTTTCTCAATCCATTCCTACCTGCTTGAACCCATTTCTTTACCTCTTTTCACACTCTCTGTTGCTCTAGACTGTTGACCCTAAGTACTTGATCCTCCAACTTCTTGATCTCCACTCCCTGTCGCCTCACTGTTCCACCCGGGTTCCTCTCATTCTCACACATATATTCTGTCTTGCTGTGACTAACCTTCATTCCTCTCCTTTCCAGAGCATACCTCCACCTCTCAGAGTTTTCCCCAACCTGTTCCCCACTCTCATACAGATCACAATGTCATCTGCAAACATCATGGTCCATGGAGATTCCTGTCTAACCTCATCTGTCAGCTTGTCTATCACCACTGCAAACAAGAAAGGCTCAGAGCTGATCCCTTATGAAGTCCCACCTCCACCTTGAACTTCTCTGTTACACCTACAGCACACCTCACCACTTTTTCACAGCTAGCATACATGTCCAACAGTTTAACATACCTCCCTGCCACTCTAGACTCATACAATACCAAGGTTCTTGTCTTAATCTTCTTGTCATGGCAACTGGACTTGAATTTCTTCTCTTGAAGACTTTCACCCCTCATCCAAGAGCCTTCTTAAGTTCGAATGACCTGTGGGGAGTTTCTAAATATAACTGCCAGGGTTTTTGGTGGGTCTAGGTTATGGTGGCTCGTTATGAAAATTAAAGAGTTCATCTACAGAAACTTGGTCTAAGGGTTCATTGTCTAAGGGGTGTTGTTATGCTAATGGGTGTCGTTCGTTGGGGACAAAAGAGCAACTTTTGTATGATTACCTGGATTTGAATGTGAGAAGTCAAAGTTAAACAAAGGTGTGAGACATGTTGGATCACATGAACTGAGGCTCATGTGGTTACCGAGGGCTGGTTATGGTGGTGGATCTTTCCTGATTGTTTGGAGGGTGCAGATGGGCTCGGTCCGTGTGTGCAAATTTGTCTTGGTATTGATCCCAGCACGGCGTTATATGTTTGTGAAAGGTTGCAACGGAGGCCCTCTCCTCTGTTCAGAGATGAATTTTCTGTTTTGACAAACTTCTCATCTCTTTGACTTCACTCTCAAACCATGTGTCTTCTATGACCAGAATACAGACACTGCTGTCTTCAAAAGAATGTCCCTTGTCCCTCAGGTGGAGGAGGACCGCAGCATCTTGTCCTGAAGTGGTGGCTCTCCTGTGTTGGGCCATCCATTTGTGCAAAGGTTGTTTGGTCTCCCCATTGTTGAGGTAACCACAATCCTCAGTGCAAGTGACAGCATACACCATATTCTGGATCTAATGTGTTTTGTCCTTGGGGTGCATCAGTTTTTGTCCTGGGGTGTTTAGGGGTTTGAAATGTACCGATGTATGGTGTTTGTTGAAAACCCTTTGGAGTTTCTCCAAAACGGCAGAACAAAAACATACGGTATGACAATGTTCTAACGTTTGTTGTTGTCTCCCTCTATCTTCCTGCGTCTGGTGCTTTCTAATTTAGCAAAGGCCCAATTAGGGTAGCCACAGGATCTCAGGGCTTTCGTAATGTGTTGTGCCTCGGTCTTGCTGCCTTTGGCGGTTGATGGGATGTTCTTGGCCTGGTGGTGTAGGGTTCTGATTACCCCCAGTTTGTGCTCAAGGGGGTGGTGTGAGGCAAAAGGTAAATACTGGTCGGTGTGTATTTATTCCTGCAAATCCTGATGTCCAGGCTGATCCATGTTGAGTTTTGTTCTGTTTGTCAAGGTGTTGTCCTTTACGAGGCATTTTCTTACTTCTGTGATCGCATCTGATGTGGGGATACATGTGAACAGTGAGGTTATATCGTATGATAACATGGTTTAATCCGGGTCCAGCCTGATCTGCTTGTCCTTTCTGACAAAGTCGTGTGAATTATGGATCTTGTGTTTGTGGTGTTGTTGATGCTGCTGACGATGGGTCTGAGAGGAGCTCCCTCCTTGTGAATCTTTGGGAGTCCATAAATGCAAGGCATGGTTTCTCCTGGGTACAGTCAATTATAAAGTGATTTGTCTATGGCCGCATCCTTTTCCAGATGCTGTACACAGCTGACCACTTTCGTCTTGGATGTGTTGGTCAGGTCCCGTTTCATACATTGTTGTGTCCCAGAGGAGATTGTCAATCTTTGCTTGGTAATCCTTTTTGTCCGGATGTCCACTGTACATGTACCTTTGTCGTCTGGGAGGATGGTGAAGCTCTCATCCTTCTGGAGTGAGAGGCTGTCTTGTCTTCAGTTGTCAGATTGGACGGGGGTGTTTTGGTACTGGATTGTGCTGCTGAGACCTTGAGTCATATTTGCTCAGCTTCTGAATTGGCGATGTGGTTATTGCGTATGGCCGTTTCAGTTGCCATGATAAGGTCTACGGTTGGGATATGATGAGGGGTGACTGCAAAATTTAGACCCTTAGACAGGACGCCAATCTTCCCAGGGTTCAGTTTGCGACTGGATAAGTTTCTAACCCAGTTCTTGTTGTCGCTGTTGGTGGTATTGTCGTTTTTGTTCCATGTAAGGGTTGTGTTGGAATGAGTCCTTTTTATTTTTTGTCGGGATGGAGCAGAATTTCCATCTCTGTCTTTCCTTGCCAATGTTATGTTGAGCCGTCTGTGCCTTCTCTACAAACATGTTAACTTCCTCAATGACCAAACCAGGAAGAAGTGATGTTGTTTCTTCCCTTATCTGTATGAGTTTGGTTTCCAGGACATCGATCATGAAATGCGTCTGTCTTATCCTTTCATTTAGAAACTGTCGTTGGGTTCCCTGAAGGATGCCTTCTGCTCTGTGTCCCATCCACTGAAGTCTGCGCCAATTACCACTCTCTCATCTCAGGGGATATTCTGGATCACTTTATCTAACTCATTCCAGAACTTCTCTTTCTCCTCTAACTGACATCCCACCTGTGGGGTATTACCACTAACAACATTAATAGCATTGCACCTTCAATTTCCAGTTTCAGACTCACATGTCTATCTGACATTCTTTTCACCTCCAAAATATTCCTAACAAACTCCTCCTTCAAGATAAATTCAAATCCATTTTTCCTCCTGTCAGTATCATGAGAGTACAACTTAAAACCTGCTTCAAAGCTTGTTGTTTTACTACCTTTCCACCTGCTCTCCTGGACACACAGTAAATCCACCTTCCTTCTCTGCATTATGTTAACTAACTCTCTACCTTTTTTCCTGTTATCGCCTCAATATTCAAATTTTCCACTCTCAGTCCCAGACTCTTGCATTTCCTCTTCTTTCTCTGCTTCCAACCACGCCTTCCTCCTCTCCTACTTCGACCCACAGTAGGCCAATTTCCTTGTAGGTTACCTGCAGGTGTCCTGTAGGTTATCAGCACCAATGGCGGTCGTTGTTAACCCGGGCCTCAACCAATCCGGTATGAGTGTCTTAGGTTCGATTCACATATTTGTTTTTGGCACAAGTTTTACACCGGATGCCCTTCCTGACGCAACCCTCTGCATTTATCCGCCCCCCCCCCTCCCCGAGGCTGGCTCAGGGAGACACCGACTCTAGCCTTCCTGAGGCTGCATTACACCTGCCCTCAAGTGATTATTGTAAATAAAGAGAGAAGTAAATCTAAAGATGTACAAACAGGTAATAACGAAAGGAAAAAAATATTGATGATGAGTGGTAGGGTAGGAAGATAGCCTGATCAAACTAAAAGGAAACTTTGCAAAATGCATGGTGGTTTATTCCAATTAGCAGCCAGTTAAATCTTGTTAAAATATTCGACTAGTCTCAAGGGCACTGTACTGACGTAATGATCGAGGCTTTCATAATATATTAGAGCTATTTATCAAATATCTGATGAATACCCTCATCATCATGAAATATCTGGCTCTATCTCCTACATCTTTATACAGTATATGTCATGCTATTAACACTATGATTTTAAAGATAATTGTACATTTCAATCAAATTATTTTAGGAATTGCAGATAATCATACAATCTAGAATGTGTATGATGTTTAACTCAACAATAAAGGACACTTGGAGACATTGCAACAAGGACTGTAATTAGACATCAATTGAACCTTTACCCTTTGTGTTTGTATGCATTTATTCTCAACAGAAGAAAGTGGGAGGTTCAGGCGTTATTGACACATTTACTATAATGGTTTCTCTATAGAATCGGTATAGCACGGAAGAGGCATACTACTGTTGATGTTTGCCAGCACAAGCAGACAGTTATTGTAAGTTTCAAAAGGGGGGTCGAAGTTGGTTAGTTTCTGGTTATGTATTTGCTTACTGGCTGACATTTACTAGGAATGGCTCATGAAACTACATGACCAATGCAGAGATAATATACTGCACAAAATGCCGCACAAAATGCTTCCATGAATGGGTTTCTATGTCATTCCATATGTTCATGTGTTAATTAACACCTACACCTTGTCTTTGCATGTGGAATGCTTGGCAGAGTATGTCATGTTAGAAGAAAATATTCTTTGGCTAACCTCTACTGTATGTGATTGTAGAGTTTAATGCAGAGGTGCTCCCACTGCCATTTTACAGTTGTCTCTATTTCTCATTATGACGAACAACAGTGAAATTTCTACTCTTTGTCATAGACTAGACTCGGTCTCTTGAGATGTAAATAATGTCTTTTCAGCTGTCTGGATCTGCTCTTTGAACTGGTTTGTCTCAAACACATCTCTATGGTGGAACTAAGTACAATTATGCTAACTGTACGGCAGAGGGCCATAGTGCATGAGACCTGGTTTATAGTTAGAGATTAGTGAACCGCAGGGGCTTCCTACTCAGGCTGCAAAGTGTTCTACTTTACATTCCCCATCCATTTCCCTCTCTTTTTCTCCCTGTTTTCCTCCCCCTTGGCTTTCCTCCCTCCACCTATCTGCGACCTGGTTCTTGATCCCTACACTGGGAGCAGATACCTCTTGTAGGATTAATATTTCTGCCACTTTGATGTCAGAACTGTGTTTCACAAAGGCAGAGTTAGGATGAGGGGGCGATGGAAAGAATGAGACAGAATGAATGAAAAAAGAAAGGGATAAAGACAGAGAAAAGGAAACTGAAATGGTGGCAGAGATATGAGGGATCCTCACTTGGCAGCCAGATGTATAATCTTATGATGTGTGTTTGTAATTTTGCATGCAATTGGTTGTGTGTGTGTGTGTGCGTGTGTGTGTGTGTGTGTGTGTGTGTATGTGTGTGTGTGTGTGTGTGTGTGTGTGTGTGTGTGTGTGTGTGTGTTTATGTGTGTTTGGTAGGGGGACAAAATCTGTTGGAGGTTACCCAGTCTTCCTAAACCAGCTGGTTTGTAGAGACGTGTCACCAATGCTGTGGACTAGTGGAGGTCAACAAGGGGGTATAGGCAAGGCTGCTTTTCCTCATCGGCTTTCAGACAGAGGGTCTGGCCTCGCCCCTTACGCCAATCACTCACAGCCAGCTGACCCCTAACAGCCTATCAGCTTACTTGGCCTGGAGCCTGAGAGCAAATGGACAAGGGCAGAGGCATCAGGATGGGTTGTGGTATTGGAAGAGGTGTTAAATGATGGAATGAGAGAGATTTTAAAATGAGTAGGACTGTTTTGCATTGTTTTTGCCAAGAAGCCAAAGGTGAGGGCAAGTGGTGGGCGAGAGCGCCCTTAATCTGTGGCTGACGAGGGCACCAGGAGCCTCCACACAATAATTACATTAGAGTCAAATGGATCCCAGTATCTGAAAGCAACACATTTATGCCCCGCAGGAGAATCCCTGTATAATTGTAATCCACCAAGACGAGGCGAGTGCAATAAGTACCCACCTTTTAAAGTGTAGAGGTTTAAGAGAATGCTTTTGTGTGAATTATAGTGCGTATTAAGTATGTATGTGCCTTTCTTGTTTCTTGACTTTGACTATGTGTCTAATGGTGAATGACTGAACAAGAAGCAGCTTTGGGGAAAATAGTATTGTTTTCATTTGAATTTGAATTAATCCTGCTTCTGGAAATGAAGTATGTGCATGATATCGTACCTTGTTGCGTGTATTTACATGCGTTGAGGCACTTGGCTACGGTGTGTGCCCACCATATTGCTTATAGCCTTGCTTGAAGGATAGGTGGATTGTGGAATGGCAGAATGGATAGACTACAAGAGAAATGGATGGATAGAGTCAGAGATGGGGGGTTAGTATATCTAGTGAGCAGAGCCAGGCGCAGCCGGAGGGGAGGAGAGGTTGATCTGTTTAGTGTCCATCTCCTGCCAGCTTTCACTGGTCATTAAAAGTAAGCTGTTATCAGACAGTGCAGGGAGGACTACCCAAACAGCCAGCACAGTGCTGCGTCTTCAGGTAACAGCTCCTTATCTTTTCACTGATTGCCTTCACGCTCCCAATCCGTCTGACGTTGGCATCTCAATCAGTCTTTAAATAATCTGCCTCCTCGTGGAGCAGCAGTGCAAGGAGGTCTGTCTCTACACCTCCATCTCTCTCTCTCTCTCTCTCTCTCTCTCTCTCTCTCTCTCGCTCCCTCTCTCTCTCTGTCTATGACTCTTTCACTGTCTCTCTCTCCTTCTCCCTCTCCTCTCTATCTCTTTCTCCTCTTGTTGTGTATGAGTTGATGCTGAATATTAATGCCGGAAAGCATTCAGTCTTGCACAGTTAGAGGAAATAAACAAACAAGTCTCTAAATCTGCCTGGGTGTGCTGTGCTCCCTAAGAGCATATGTACTGTGTACAACTCAATCCTACTGATCTGAGAGCTTGGATTTGAACTAAAGAGCCATCATATTCTTAGTGAGCCTTGCCTCTGAGAGGTTACGAACAAATGCAAGTAAAATATTTAAAAATAATGATTTAAAATTACTTGCTGAATATATTTGAAAAGTAGCTTCCACCATTTTTCTCATTTAGAAGAACAGTACTCTTGCCTTTATTAGAAATAATACAATACAATTAATAAGCTATTTTGAATAATGCAAATATAAAAATGTATACCACAAAAAGAAAAAGTTAAACTACATCGGGTCATTTCTCGCTTGGAGCCATTATACAACTGAGGAGAGGAAATCAACTTTTACCTCAAAGTTGTTTGACTTGTTAAGAAAGAACTTGGGGCAGCACTAACTTAAGCTTTATGTCCTGCTGCCAACAGTTTGGCTGACATGCTAAACCGAGCCTCCCACTCACCTCCCACCACGGGTCCACAGCACAGGACCACTACAATTGTCAACTCTCTAGTTGTTTTCTTCTCAACATTTTGAGACGGATGCAAAGCATCAGACATAGTGATGCAAAAAAGGGAGTTATTTAGAAACAATGTACAGTATTGTAAAAGGGAAATGGATGACAGAGAGATAATAACGATAAGGAGTGTGTTCTAGTTTTTTATTTTGTTTTTTGTATTTTATGAATGGAAATGGCTTGAGGGACTTAATGCTGCATATTGATGAATGTGTCCATTTGCTACTTTACCCTGTCTGAGTCACAACTAATTTTGCTCATATTGCTTCCTTCCTTCTCAGTGGGTTTATTCTTGAAACTTGCCAATGAAGTCGGGGGTGGTCCCTATTGGGTAAGATTAACTGTATGAGAGCATTCAATGTCCCTTCTGATTGAATCACATCCAATAGAATTTCCATGTGTCCTCCTTCATGCTTTGGCCCTATGCAAAATTGTTATGTTTGTGTCTTACCAGGTGCTGCTTTAGTCAAGTAGTTGGAGAGAGAAACATTAAGAGTGTAAGTAGAAGTATGTACGGCAGCTGCAACAATTTTCATATTCCTTCAATCTATGTAGTATTTTTATAGAAAAATGAATAACAGAAAAACACGATGAATTCGCTGTATCAAGCTTTAAAGATATACAGTAAATACATTGTGGTTTCCTCTTCTTTGGTTTGTACGAACTGACAAAAAATATATATGCTTGACAGAAGTCTGTTATCAGCAATGATTGTCCTTCTGTTAGAAATGTAAAACTACTCAGCCTATTGTTGAAATATCTGCTGAATGCAAAATTTAAATGTCGATAGACCCTGAAAACTTCACCAAATGAATTCTAAGTGTCAGCAAAGTCTCCAAATTAAATTTACCTTATCATGGTGCAACAAGTCTCGGCTGTGAAACTCTGTTAAGATGTTAGCACATTATGGAAAATTCCTTTGCAAACAGTGATGGATATAGACACCGTTCTTCACATTTTGTCTTAAAACTTTTAAGTGGAAGAGGATTCAGACAATTCAACACTTTAGGAAATGTAAAGGATATTTTTTACAGACTCTGGTATATGTATATTCGAACAACTTTATCACCCAGGCTTTAAAGCTTCATTAACTTTTGATTCGGGTAAAAAAATAAATAACCCAAAACTTCCATTATTATCCTGGATCACAGAAAAAATGTTCTGTCACTCTTACAAATTAAAAGTTACAGAGTCATATTGAATTGTCTTTCCTTGTATAATGAGAGATTTGTAGGCATGTATCAAACCATTAGTAAGTAGAGTTGGATATTTGTGGTTCACATGTTGGAAGGCCGATTTGATAGCAAGGCTACTGTCAAATTGATAATTTAATAGTCTCTCTTACGAGTGACTGTGGACTTTGTAGACATCAACCAAATGAAGTGTATATTTTGATTAAATGTCAAGCTTTTGGGATTCGTAAAAGATTTGTCATGACCTCACTGCGGTGCTGATATTCGGTCAGGCCACATCACTTTGTTTTCCTACTAGAACTATTATGCATGTGGGTTGATCAGTGGATATTGATAAAACAGCTCGGTTTAGGGCAGCTGGGAGTAACTCAAGTAGATGATTTAACACTGACTCTATCTATTGACTACACTCAAGTCAGTCAGATAAATGAATGTTCCATCTCCATCACTACTTCACAGTTTATGTCTTATGGGATTTTAGACTGTAGGTGACAACCAAGTAATAACTCCTCTATCTCTCCACCTCTCTTTTTTGCACTCTCTCGTATGCTCCCTTCCACCTCTACCCAGAAAACATACTTCTATCCCTCAGTTATCTGTCTTTTTCTGTCTCCCTCTCCACTCTCCCTCTGTCTCTCATTCTTCGCCCCGGCTCTCATCCATGTGATGTGTGATATGTATCATTGGTTAAGACTACTCCAGGTCGGCATGTTGACATTCCCCCGTGCCTCTTCATCTCTCCCCGCAGAGCTGAGTGCTGTTGAGTTGTGTTGATTAATGATATTGATTGCTCCACACACTGCTTGACTTTCAGTAACGGTGGGATGGGGAGAAACAGAAACCCATAGCTAGAGAGAGATATTTGAAGAAAACAAGTAACTCACTTTGTTACAGTGTTATTTCACAAGCTCTGTTTCTATGGAAACCATACCATAGGGAAGATTACGGAAAGAGTATGCATAGAAATGGTTTGGAACAGTACAGAATATAACATCTTACAGATAATGCAGAGACATGAAGTTTACTCATCTCAGTTAGTGAAATGTGTCGGGGGAGGCAATAGAGGTGGATTTAGTAGTCTAGTACAAGGACACTTCTGAGCTCTATCTTCAGCTGCTCCAGAACCATTGTCAAAAGGTTTCATTGATCGAGACACTGAAAGGCGGTCATTAATTAGCACCCATTTTAAGTTTAATTTCCTTGCAATGTAAGCCTAAAACTAGTGAAATTGGCAGGAGCCAGTTTACAGAGTACCACTCTGCTCTCTTCAATCATGCATATCCATTCTTGATAATTTGAGGGAAAATTGAAAGTTCCTGGAATAAGCAAGGGAGGGGATGTGCATAGAGAAACTCATTAGGTATTCCACTGTACTATGTTTGAAAACAATGAAGGGAAATTGAAAGCACATCAGTTTTGTAGGGGAAAAAAAAAATCTCTGCGCCCGTAAAGCAGGTACAGATTGCATGTCTGATGTTTGAAGAGTGAGTGAGCAGCTCTTTCTGTCATATTAATTGCAGGTATCTGACCCAAATGGAAGAACACTCAGGTGGCAAGGTGTTTTCTGGGATTTATTGAAAAGAAGGTGAATGAGGGCTGTGCTGGGTCAGGGTTGTTTTTAGATCTGAGGGAGTCTCAGGAGGTAAGGTTGGTACTTGGAGGCCAGGCAGGACGGCGCTGGCATCCACCAACGGGCAGGGGTCTCAGGGACTTGCAGGGGAGCCGGTGAGACATAGACCTGTGGACTCGGGAACGAGGGACTTCCGAGGAATGGCTAGACATGGGACTTGCAAGGAAAGGCGAAATAGTAGACCAACAATCTGGCACTGAAGGGCTGGCAAACGGCTCCTCTTATCCTCAACTTGATGAGGCTTAATTATTCGAGTTCACCCTCCTGCACGGCTGCTGCTTGACGAGCAGCCGGATCCTAACACTTTCTTCATTGATAATGCATTGAAAACAGCTTAAACTTTTAAATGTCTCTTCATATCTTCCATTCATGGAGATTTCAGTGTGACTGAGGCCACATACTGAATTTCTACCCCAATCTGACCTGAAATCACAAATGATTTCATTATTTTTATCTAAATATGGTCTGCTCCATTGTACAGCTGAATCTTGTAATGTAGTCTCCCGCACTATTGAGTTTAGATATAGCTTGTGTTTTTTTTGTTTTTAGTATGTCTATACTCTGGGCAAGTTGCAGATATTTGAAAGTTCCATTCATTCTGAAAGTAAACATAAATTTGGAACAGTCTTTGCAGCAGTCAGGGTAGTGTCTGTTTAATGGGTCCCCCTGTTTATTCCAAAGAGACAATGCCAGCCATTTATTTATGATTTATAATAAAAGAATAATAAAAGAATAAAGGAAATGTACAAGACTGGCCTGCGACAGTCTGTTTCCTTTAAGAGAAGTGTGGTAACAGTGGTAAAACATACCCATTGCCCAAAGTTTCCAGAAGATAATGCAGACACCATATTTAGAATGCCCATTCTATTACAAAAACAAAAACAAAAGTTTATGATTTTGAACAGCAGATCTTATTACAGCATTCAATTTAAATTAGGGTGGAAAGAATAAAAAAATAAATATATCCCATTTTTGTCTGTTTTATTCTCTGATGTAACTTTTTTGATTGCTGGTTATATCTCCTGTTGGCTAAATGTGTCTCCTGGGCAACTGGTGTTTCCTTGATCCATTTCATTGTGCCTCCAAAAAAGACTCAATATTGTTGTGTTAGTCAAGTCAACACTCACAGAAAAAGGATTTCATAATCATTCAAAGTACCTTTCCATCCAGTTGGTGAAGTGTGTGTGTGTGTGTGTTTCCTTGTGTAAGTGAGAGATAGAGAAAGAGGATGGGTGAATGTTACAAGATCATGTTAAGTGTTTTTTTTTTATCTAAGTGCAAAACCAGTTTAACGGCAGCATTTTTCCATTTACCATTCATAGTACAAGTCCCAGCCAAATGTAGTAAACTTAGAAATGGTCCCAGATTCTCTAGGGCATCAGACACACTTCCCGGTGTGTCTCTTACATGCATAACATACTTTGAACAAGGAGGTAAGGAGCGGAGGTGTTGTCAGCATATGTGAATATATGCTTCAGTTGGACTGGAAAACAGGATGTCAATATCCTCCTACTATGTTCTCACAGGTGCGTGATAAGCTATGTCAGTAGTAATGAGGAAGTGTCAATACCTTTTGTGAAGTGACAGATCTTGCTTGATATTGTTGATTTCATGGATGGATGGTCTCAAAACAGTAAGGACAAATTCTTTAAGTCAATAATACGCGAAAGCTGTGGCCTATAGCAAATTATCAGCAAGGGTAGTAAAGGAACACTGATTTCTTCTTGGCATTCACAGCTTAAGTGACCATATGCAATGCAACTAAAGCCCAAATGTTCTGTGGGGCGCCCCACAGTGGCTGTCCACTGTCCCTGTGTGCCTGTGTGTTCATTATTTATATAGATATTGAGTTTTATGGCTTAAAAGACAATATGACTGATTCAATATATATTGGGAAAGAAAGCAATAACCTTTTGATAATGTGTTTTGTATTTGTCTTCTTCAGCAATAGTAGGATCCTTAATGGTCAGCAACCATGTGGAAAGATGTTCAGATGTTTACAATAAGAGCACTGATATGGCATTCAGTGGTGAAGGGGAGTTTCCCCAATGATGGAAACCAGTGGGGCTTCCTCTCTCACAGGCCTGACAAGAAACACTGGGAGAGTCATACCACAACTATGGTGGGTTTTGCAGGCTCCCATGAAAGCTCTAATCCCAAGGAGTCATATTAAAATACTGGTAGGAAGTGAGTGTGTGTGTCATCGCAGAACAGGATGCTGAGTATGTGAACCAGCGCCTGTCTCACTGAGTCAGATGGAGTGCAGGAAGAGGGGAACATAATAGTATGAGAGAAAATTTCAGGATGCATTTTGATAATGTTCTGTGAATCTCAGTTTTTTTTTCTTTGTATGCATTTGTTCGGCATAAAGGAAGGACTGATGGCAGGTACTCACTTTTCTTCACACACCTATTGGCTGTCCCCTTACAAACTTATATTCTGAGGAGGAGCCCACGTTCATTCTGCTGAGTTGAGTGTAATGGAGCAGGCCATAACCTTCCGAAGGTGTGTCACTAGAGCCTCGATGCCTTCAACACTACTCCAAAACAGAAACAGGAAAAGGTGCCACTGACGTCTTACCCTGTCATGAGGACATACACCCTGTTCACCTTTGGATGACATTGAATGGTCATAAAACTGTAACTGCTTATTTATTTAGCTATCAGTATGTGTGTTAACTAATTTTATGGGGACATGTTTATATCTCCTCTTGTTTTTGTTTTTTGTTGTTGTTGTTTTTTTTTGCATGTGCAAGTTCTTATTTGGTATGTGTTTCCCACTCTGTGCATTCATGCTTTCTACTGTCTGGCCTTCTCTTGTTCTCCCAGCTGTCCTAACACTAGTCTGTGTTGACAGTAAACACAGCTGCAGGTCACAGGGGCCTCGCTCTGGTCGGACATGGGGATCTGGAGGCCAATGGGGGACAGTACAGGGATCATACAGAGAGAATGAATGCAGAAAAAAGAAAGTAGAATGAGAAAGAAAATTGTTTTTGGCCAGGCAGAGGTAAACAGGTTTCAAAAGAGGGGATATTCCCTTTGGTGCCTTTCATGGTTCTTTCCTCTTGTAAAGGCAAAACAGGCAAAATATACAGATATGTTTCACCCCTGGTTCCAAAAATGAGATCAAAATGCAAATTGACAAACAGATCAGGAACAATGAGGATAGCAGAAGAAAGAATTGGAAGTGAGAAAGTGAGTAGAAATTTGGAAATTGCAGGGTACATAGGGCCAGCAGGAAAGCAGAAGACATTATGATGCATTCTGTAATGTTTATGTCCAATTTCAAACATTCCAAATTTTAGGAGCAGCAGACTCCATGTGGTCTGTGCCCTTGCATCTTGTTAAATTCATCAGACATCTTCATCTCCATAAACCTTTACCAAATTTGAGAGCTGGGTGTATCTTAAAGATCAATATATTTTAATACATCATCTATATATATTTTTTAACAGATGACATTAGCATTGCTTACAGACACACTGCCATTAGGGGTCCATGACCTTTATATGCATGATTGATAGATTGTCTGACCTTGTCTATATGTCACCAGTTGTAGCTGGAAGAGACATGTTGTTTAAGCGACACACCTATCTATGTATAGACTCCCCTGTGAGTGTGTTCAGAGGAAGGAGCAAAGATATGAGATGATATACATGTACACTAGCATAGACAAACACACAAGCACCGCTCCTTTACACGCACATCAACACACATGCACAACCCACTCATGAACACCAAAGAAACCCCCATCTGACATGTTCCTTTCTAGCCCCTAAGGACAGATCAGGCACAGCTGTGACTTAGGAGGTCATGAGGCTCAGAAGGGTCAGACTGAGCAGACTCTGAGAGAGCCCAACTCAGGGTCATAGGTCACTCCCAGCAGCCCTGTTGGTGTGAAAGGTCATGGGTCAGAGTCTCACCACGATGCATCGGCAGAGTAGAGTTTCAAAAGGCGGCTGGGGCCAGTGAGAGGCACAGATTTATAGATACTGAGCTGAGCCCCGGTCCTCGGCCCAAGGTAATTACACAGAATATGAGCATGCCCATTGAGGCTTTGCTGCCATATTTCATTTCCACCCTGAGACCCTGTAGACTGAAATAATACATGAGATAGCCAGGGAGAAACGAGAGGCGAGACCAAGGGGCAGAAAGGCAGAGAAAAGGAAGCTCCAATGATGCAAGGGAAGAACAGATAGAAAGTGATGGATAGAGAAAAAGAAAGGAGGGAAGGAGAAAAAGGGAAGGAAAGGAATATGAGACTGAAAAAGCAAGTTTTAAAGTCAGAGTCAGAGAAAGACCGAGTGAGATACTGATATGAGCAAAGGCAAAGGGTCATTCTTGTTACTAAACAAAACTCCATTCTTAGCTACAAGACCTTTGACGTCAAATTCCAGTAAGACAGGGAGAAGGTCACAGGGATCATCCCCGGGGAACACCAGGAGCTGGAATGACACGAAGCATGGACAGCAGGGAGTGACAGCCTCGCGAGAGGAAAGGAGCGTAGGAACAGATGGAGCAAGGGAGGGGAGTGAAAGAAAAGAAGAGCCCAGAAATTAGATTAGTTTTGAAAGTGAAGTTGTGATGCAGCAGGCTTGATATCCTGCTCAGAGCAGTTTCCCGTGAGAACCTGATCGGGCCACCGTGGGCTCAGTGAGACAGTTCAAACATATTTACCCTCTTTGGAAGGTACAAATTAAATTAGGCTCTTCCACAAAGGGGAGATGTTTTCCCCTTCTGTTCTGATGTCATGGTAGTAGGGGGATATAGAGTGGGGGTCGGCTTGCTATGGCCTGCATACATTTATCTCAGTGGCCATTCATCTTCCAATAACCCCCACAACCCCTCCTCTTTTTTAGATCTTTGTGTCCTTCAGTCTCACTGTATTGAAGTCCTCCTCTGCCTAGTTACATGCTGGCTACGATGGACAACATTAAAGAACAGGTAACAGTTCTGTCCTGTGTACTTACCGTAGCACGGTGACACATTCTTTCCAACACACACAAGCACACAGACACACTTCCTCTTCTCTTTCTTTTGCCCTTCTGTTCTTTTTGTGTGTTATCTAAAAGAGGAACATTTTGTTGAACAATTGAATATGCCCATCCTTTTGTTCCTACCTTAACAATGACAAAGCAGGTTTCATTGAACATCATTACAGTAATAGCCTCATAATTGCATCGACTTAAGCCTCGGCTGCAGCCCATTCTCTGGGTACATCTAAGCTTGTCACAGATTCTGTGCAGCACAGTAGTATCTGACTTGAGACCAGTACTTGGGAGGGTTAGTGTCATTTCCCCTTTGTCTAATTCTGCTGCAAAACTCAAGTTCCATATTGTAGTAAAAAAAATACCCTCTCCATTTCTGCTTCTTTTTAACGCAACTTGCAACTTCCTGGTTTTTCATATTTTCCACAAATGTTCTCATTCTGCTCATTGCCATTTCATTTCATCTTGATTTTTCCTCTCTCACTGCTTTATATCTTGTTTTAGTGGATCATAAATGTTTCCAGATAGCATTCAGAAGGACAGTGCAAGGAGGCCTTCACCCTCTTGTCATATTTGAAAGCAGCATCTGCTTCCAATGCATCAGATTTTTGGGATATGGAGAAACCACTTTCACAACTTAACCAGCCATTTACATGATGTTTATATTATTATGCTTTGTGGGCAAGAATCTATGAATCAACCTGTTTCAGGTTTTGACATGATATGAGCTGTTGCTGCAACAGCACACAGCTGAAGACACTCAAACACCTCTCTCCTGTGTTTTCCGGTGTCTGTCTGTACACCCATTCGCACCTTAACTGTCAATATGAGACAAACTATAACCCCCCGTTACTCTCTGACAAAGCAAAAATATCCTGGAGAGTTATACAAACACAATAAATCAATCCATTATTTACAAGTGAATTCATTCAGAAAGGAAGCATATGTAATCTAGTCAACCATGCTGGGAAGAGGCTGAGAGACAGGAGGAGGAGAGGCAGAAGTAGAACTAGGATGTGTTCAGGGACAAGGCAGGCGGCCAGCTGAGAACAAATTCTGCTTCTGCTCTTAACTCCCAAAAGAAAGGTGGCAACCCGGAAAAAAAAGAAAAAAAACAAGTGAGAAAGTGTTTCTGACTTTAATGACAAAGGGAGATACAGGGAGAAAGACAGGGTTGGAGGGAGGCACAGCTCAGAAGTGGCCTAATGTGTCAGCTGTCAGCCTTTCTGTGTGTGCGTGTGTGTGTGTGTGTGTGTGTGTGTGTGTGTGTGTGTGTGTGTGTGTGTGTGTGTGTGTGTGTGTGTGTGTGTCTCTGCTCTGTGTGTAAATACCACCTGGCTGTAGTTTTGTTTTTGCACTGAGATGAAACTGTGGG